>CM069134.1:53096877-53262212 GCA_035221665.1 Okamejei kenojei | reverse complement strand
TATTCTTCGCCTTTTTACGAGAAGCTGGTACACACCAGATAGATCAGAAGGTGTCCAGAGGTTTGTTAGATTGTTTTAAGGGTTTTTTCTATATATATTTTTTGTCCTATGATGTAAAAGTTTTAATTGTATATAGATTTAATATTTGTTTATTGTTATATGATTTGTTAGTTTGGCAACTGTTTTTATTGTTACATCTCACCCAAGTAAATTGAATTTTGAGTACAGCGATTTTCGACAGCTAAACCAAGGCAAAAAACGAAAATGGTATAGAAAGCAACTATAATTACACGAATGTGGGATAATAACTAAAAAAAGATAGTAAGTTATTATGTCCCGACGGTTTAAATCACCACATAAAAGATTGACAAAAATTCTGAGCCAACTCAAAAATGTAGGATTTGGAGTTGCATTGATTCAGGAAACGCACCTGGTGGAAACTGAACATAAAAAGCTTAAACGAGAGTGGGTTGGTGAGGTATTTAGTGCCTCCATTGGAAAAGGAGAGAAGTGGCTATCCTTTTCAATAGAAATGTAGTTTTCTCTGGGATTATAGTTTCTTTTCGAACATGCACGAGAGTTACTCACGTATAGACATGCTTTGTGTTCTCAAACAATATACATATAAGAATGGTAATATTGGAAAATTGTTAATAACAAGCAGCCGACCATACGCGCACATAATCCTTAAGCATGGAGTTAGAAACTGAAAATAATTTTAATTGCTGGAGAGCAAACATTTATTTATTGACAGATAACGTAGTGACACAGGAAATTAGGAATTGTATTAAAGAGTATTTTGACCACAATGACAATTGTGAAGCAAACATTATCCACTCTTATGGACGGTGCAAAAGCAGTAATAAGGGCAAATGATTGAAATATCGAGTAGAGTAAGAAAATAGAGTAAGGAAGAAGCAATCTGACTTGGAAAGGAAAATAAAGATAATAAGAACACAAGAATAACATAGAAGCAAGAATCTGTTAAAAGCAACTAAAACAAAAAAGATAGAGTTAGAATAGCTTCTAACACAAAGTGAAGGAGCCCTTTTATTCCTTGAAATCAAAAATACTATGAGAAGGGAAATAGGGCTAAGTCACCTACTGGCATTTCAGTTGTACCAATACGGAGGAAGCTCATTGAGTAGTTTCCAAAGATCTACATCCGACTTCAAGAAATTTAGTTTCACAACCACGAGAAATCACAGAACATTGCATCCTCTATGACAGTTTAACGACTCCTCCTGAAACGTAAGATAAAGAGGAAAAGATCAGAAACGATTGCTTTTCTGGATTCCAAAATGCCCAGCATATCTCAAGAAGAAATGAGAAATATGAAACACAAATAGCAGAGCAGCAATAAAAAGAATTAAAAACATTAAAGAACAACAAGTCCCCCAGGGATGGATGGTATTCCAGGAGATATTTATAAAGTTTTGAGAACGACTTTCTCCGCTTCTGGCTAGAATCTATAATAACTTTGGCCTGACGGTAACCCACCTAGATCAAGGCCGAGCAATAATCTCTGTTATTTAAAAGAATTGGAAAGAACCCACAGGATTGTGAAGGCTGCAGACGCGATAATCTCTTATGCAATAGACCTAAAGATACTCCAGGCAATATTAACCAATCGAGAAACCAACAAAAAATATAAAACATTTGATACTTCCTGATCAAACAGGTTCAAACCGGTAGTACAGGTAGCCAATAATATATAGGCCCGGGTCCAGGAACTATCATGACATTGTGCAAAAGGAGCATTAGACTCAAGTTCTATTAGTAACGAAGCCTCCAAAGGCTTTCGACAGAGTAAGATTAGGTCTGTTTTTGAATATGACACTAAGATAAAATGGGTCCACACGAAAATTATTAATAGGGTGAAAACATTATATTTAAATCCCAAAAGCAAGAGTGAGGGTAAATGGATTGTTGCTCTAGTTTTTTTAATTACATAGGGGAGTTAGACAGGGAGACAGTTTTAGTCCCCTGCTTTTTGACATGTTTTAGCAGCCGCTCGCAGAAAGTATTAGCAAGATGAATATATAGAGGGCATTAAGAGAGATCTGACGGGGAGGCTAACAAAGATTAACTATTTGCAGGATGAGTAAAGATCTATGTGAGTAATCCTAATTCCTCAGTGCCTCGCCTAATGCAAGTCTTACGAATATGGAGAAATAATCGGGAATAAAATAATGTAAAATAATAAAATAAAACTAAATGACATAAAATCCAGGGATATTTCAATATTCCGGAGGGATAGACAGAAAGGAAAGGGAGGTGGGTGTAAGCGTTGCTGGTGAGAGAGGAGATTTAATGCAATAGAAAAGGAAGGACAATAAGTTGGAGGATGTGGAATCAATATGTGTAGAGCTGAGAACCTCAAAGGGGCAGAAAACGCAATTTTTGGAGATGTGTACAGGCCACCTAACAGTAAATAGATGGAGTTGGGGATGGCATCAAACAGGAAAATAGAAATGTGGTGCAACAAGGTAAAACATGTTTAAAATGGGTGACATCAATCTACATATAGTTATGGTGAATCAAATGGCAGGTCTGAGGCAGAGGATTTTCTTGGAATGTATGCGTGAAGTTTTCTAAACCAACGTGTAGAGGAACCAACGAGAGCAGCTATTCTAGACTGGGTATTGAGTAATGAGGAAGGGTTAGTTAGCAATATTGTTGTGCGGGGCCCCTTGGGCAAGAGTGACCATAATATGGTTGAGTTCTTCATTAGGTAGGAGAGTGACATAATTAAGTCAGAAACAAGGGTTCTGAACTTAAACAAAGGTAGCTTTGAAGGTATGAGAAGTGAATTGGCCAAGATAGACTGGCAAGTGATTCTTAAAGGGTTGACAGTGGATGTGCAATGGAAGGTATTTAAAGACTGCATGGATGAACTACAACAATAGTTCATCCCAGTTTGGCAAAATAATAAATCTGGGCTGGTAGTGCATCCATGGATAACAAGGGAAATCAGGGATAGTATAAAAACAAAAGATGAAACATACAAATTAGCCAGAAAAAGCAGCCTACCAGAGGACTGGGAGAAATTCAGAGTCCAGCAGAGGAGGACAACGGGCTTAATTAGGAACGGGAAAATAGATTATGAAAGGAAACTGGTAGGGAACATAAAAACTGACTGCAAAAGTTTTTATAGATATGTGAAGAGAAAGAGATTAGTTAAAACAAATGTAGGTCCTTTGCAGTCAGAAACAGGTGAATTGATCATGGGGAACAAGGACATGGCAGACCAATTGAATAACTACTTTGGTTCTGTCTTCACTAAGGAAGACATAAATAATCTGCCGGAAATAGCAGGGGACCGGGGGTCAAATAAGGTGGAGGAACTGAGTGAAATCCAGGTTAGCTGAGAAGTGGTGTTGGGTAAATTGAATGGATTAAAGGCCGATAAATCCCCAGGACCAGATAGGCTGCATCCCAGAGTACTCAAGGAAGTCGCCACGGAAATAGTGAATGCCTAAGTGATAATTTTTCAAAACTTCTTAGATTCTGGAGTAGTTCCTGAGGATTGGGGGGTAGCTAATGTAACCCAACTTTTTAAAAAAGGAGGGAGAGAGAAAACGGGGAATTACAGACCAGTTAGTCTAACAACGGTAGTGGGGAAACTGCTAGTGTCAGTTATTAAAGATGGGATAGCAGTACATTTGGAAAGTGGTGAAATCATTGGACAAAGTCAGCATGGATTTATGAAAGGTAAATCATGTCTGACGAATCAAATAGAATTTTTCGAGGATGTAACTAGCAGAGTGGATAAGGGAGAACCAGTGGATGTGTTGTATCTAGACTTTCAGAAGGCCTTCGACAAGGTCCCACATAAGAGATTAGTATAAAAACTTAAAGCACACGGTATTGGGGGGTTCAGTATTGATGTGGATAGAGAACTGGCTGGCAGACAGGAAGCAAAGCGTATGAGTAAACGGGTCCTTTTCAGAATGACAGGCAGTGACTCGTGGGATACCACAAGGCTCAGTGCTGGGACCCCAGCTATTTACAATATATATTAATGATTTGGACGAGGGAATTGAATGCAACATCTCCAAGTATGCGGATGACACTAAGCTGGGGGGTAGTGTTAGGTGTTAGGAGGATGCTAGGAGGCTGCAAGATGACTTGGATAGGCTGGGTGAGTGGGCAAATGCATGGCAGTGCAGTATAATGTGGATAAATGTGAGGTTATCCACTTTGGTGGCAGAAACAGGAGGATAGACTTATCTTAATGGTGGCAAATTAGGATGCAACAAGACCTGGGTGTCATGGTACACCAATCATTGAAAGTAGGCATGCAGGTGCAGCAGGCAGTGAAGAAAGCAAATGGTATGTTAGCATTCATAGAGAAAGGATTTGAGTATAGGAGCAGGGAGGTTCTACTGCAGTTGTACAGGGTTTTGGTGAGACCACACCTGGAGTATTGCGTACAGTTTTGGTCTCCTAATCTGAGAAAAGACATTCTTGCCATAGAGGGGGTACAGAGAAGGTTCACCAGACTGATTCCTGGGATGTCAGGACTTTCATATGAAGAAAGACTGGATAGACTTGGCTTGTACTCGCTAGAATTTAGAAGACTGAGGGGGGATCTTATAGAAACTTACAAAATTCTTAAGGGGTTGTATAGGCTAGATGCAATAAGATTGTTCCCAATGTTGGGGAGGTCCAGAACAAGGGGTCGCAGTGTAAGGATAAGGGGAATTCCTTTAGGACCGAGGAAAACATTTTTCACACAGAGTGGTGAGTCTCTGGAATTATCTGCCACAGAAGGTAGTTGAGGCCAGTTCATTGGCTATATTTAAGAGGAGTTAGATGTGGCCCTTGTAGCTAAAGGAATCATGGGGTATGGAGAGAAGGCAGGTACAGGATACTGAGTTGGATGATCAGCCATGATCATATTGAATGGCGGTGCAGGCTCGAAGGATCGAATGGCCTGCTCCTGCACCTATTTTCTATGTTTCTATGTTTCTAAAATCAGAAGCAATGATGCTGTCAGGTCAGTGGCCCTCAAAATTAAATGATCAGGTCAGATCCCATTGGTCTCGGGAGGGTTTAGATATCTAGGTATTGTCATCACTTCCTCTATCACCACATTGTATGAAGTTAACTATGGTAAATTACTCAAGAAAATTAAGGCAGACTTGCACAGATGGGATATTCTCCCTTTATCCCTAATTTATATAGTGGAAGTTGTTCAAACGAACATTTTGCCTTGACTGCTTTTCTTATTTCAATCTTTACCAGTAGGGGTCCCTGGCGCGGCCTTTACGGCTTTAGACAAAGAGTTAACAAGAGTTGTGTGGCAAACTTAGAGACTCAGAGTCAGACTTAAGACACTCTTGTTTTCAAAACAAAAAGGGGGCCTAAATATGCCCAACTTTAAATATTATTATTGGGCAGCGCAGCTGAGAACCTTGATAACATGGTTAATGAATGACGAGGAAATGGGATGGGTGAAAATAGAACAAAATGCATGTCCTAGTATTGCCCTGGCTGGGCTCCCATTTCTAACTCAAGTAAATTGGAAGAAATTAAAATTAGATAATGATTGATTTAAATTCACGATGAAAACGTGGTTAGCTATCAGAAAGCAATTAAATCTTTTTAATTTGATATCTAGAGCAATGAAGATAGCTGCTAGTCCCAATTTTATATCCAGCAAAATTGATAAGGGATTTAGAAACTTGGTAGATAAAGGGCTTATTACTGTGGGTCAGCTTTTTGTGGGGGAATCTTGAAATCTTCTGAGCACTTGCAGAATGAATTTGAACTGTCAGAGTTGGATTTCTTAAGGTTCCTCCAAATACGTCACTAATTACAGACACATGTAGATTGGGAGCAGATATGTGGACTACCTTCAAATTTGGAAAATACTTTCTTGATGACTGTCGAGGAAGTGTTACAAAATAATTTGATATCCCATTTATATCAAGGACTTCAAGACTATTCATAAGGAAATACTATAGAAACAAAACAGTAATGGGAATTGGAAATGAACATTATTATTACAGATGAAATATGGGAAAGGACATGTCTCTTGGGCCATAAGCTGACAAGCAGCCCCTCTTGGAGGGAGTTCGATTGGAAAATTAAAATGATAGTATTTAGGACCCCTCTAGTGCTGGCAAGATACAGTAACACCTCAAATTTATGCTGGAGACAATGTGGGAAGATCGGTGATCACACACATATTTTTTGGGATTGGCCCAAATTGTATCAATACTGGAGAGATATCCAGGTAGAGATTAAATTAATTCTGGGAGTGGATCTACCTTTGGAACCGGCTTGTTACTTATTAGGAGATACTCCAGCAGTGACAGATATTCAAAATCAGAAATATTTGCTTGGGGTGATGCTGTTGATTGTTAAAAAGATGATAACAGTGCTATGGAGAAAGGAAATGCCACCAAATGTCATTGGAGGGAAAGATTCAAAGATGTATACTTGATGGAAAGTAAAACTCCAGTTGAGGACTGATGCCTTTAATATTATATGGAAACCGGTACTATTACAAATGCCAATATTGATTAAGGATATGAATGGATGAGCTTGCTATGGTGCCTGTGAATACGATGCTTCTATGATAGAATGTTAACAGGATTTGATGCGATGCTAATAGAGGTTAGGTGATTTGTTTTTTGTCATTTTGCGATTGTCTTTTGTGCGTCTCGTTGTTTTGTCTGTATGTGTATTTTGTTATGTCAATAAATGTTGAGTTAAAAAAAAAACAATCTGCATTTGAATTTGGTGGCCTTGCACCGTGCTTGAAATGGCATGAAACTGTATTTGAATTTGGTGGCCTTGCACCCTGATTGAAGTGGCATGAAACTGCACTTGAATTTGGTGGCCTTGCACCCTGCTTGAAGTGGTATGAAACTGCACTTGAATTTGGTGGCCTTGCACCCTGCTTGAAATGGTATAAAGCTGCACTTGAATTTGGTGGCCTTGCACACTGCTTGAAATGACATGAAACTGCACTTGAATCTGGTGGCCCTGCTCCCTGCTTAAAATGCGTGAAAATACACTTGAATTTGGTGGCCTTCCACCCTGCTTGAAGTGGTAGGAAACTGCACATGAATTTGGTGGCCTTGCACCCTGCTTGAAATAGAATTTCAAGGAATGGCCGTGAGTCAACTGCCAGCCCACCAGCCGTGAGTGAGCTGCCAGCAAGCCAGGCTTGAGTGACTGAACTGCCAGCCCAAGAATCCATTCAGCCCACAGTGTCCATACTAGCTTTTGGAAACCAGTTCCTTCAACCCACAACACACATACTAGCGCTCCAGAAAGCCAATATTGGAATTGGTGGAGAGGTGGAATATTGTGTTTGGGGACCAGCCCTCCCATGTGAACATGGGACCTAACGGGTCCCACTTAGTCTAGTATATTACTAAAACTCTCATCTTGTTTGTTTGTTTTTTTGTTTCTTTTTATATATGTCTGTTCCTGAAACTCCTCCAAAATGGTACATGACAGCATTGCAATTTTTGGCCCACCTTACTCACCATTGTCCTGGGGTGTGCATTAACCAAGTTTCATTAAGATTGATGTTATATTTTAAAGGTTTTTGACTGAAAACAGCGCCTCCACTTTCCGCGTGCGCAGTTGCGGGAGAGTTCCCGTGCGTGTCACAATGGGGATCTCTGACGTCACAACAGGAACACATCAGCTGCGCCTGCGCAGTTGGGGCCTTTTGCAGATTATCAGATTGCCATTCTTTTTCACTTTCACCTGTACTTGACTGGCCTCACAACGGGGACCCAACGGCTCCATGGTAAGTTTTATTCAATTTTACAAATGCCTTTACGGGTCCTCTCTTCACTTTATTAACTTTAACTTAATTTCTACCGTCAACGTCACAATTTTGAACGCGGCAGCTGCGCATGCACAGTGCGGGTCTATCAGGCCGCACATGCGCAGTTTGGTCAAATATTGCATTGGGGCCCAACGGTCTGCACTTGGTAAAGGAGAAGGATAAGGATAGCAAGTTAAAGGATCCTCGGAAGAACAGAGGTTGGAAATTTGGTCAAAATGAAAAATAAAGCATATGTACGTTCAGGAAGCTGCAAATAGTCCGATCTTTGAGGAATATAAATAGCAATGTTACAAAATTTTGAGATAAAAAAAATCAGTCTGCAATTTATCTCATCAGATAAAGCATAAAAAGAAGTTTAATTTGACACCTAATTCACTTTCATATCTTCAGTATTAAAAACGTTATGGTCATTTTCTTACTCGGAAATTAGCATCTTGTTCCCTATTGCTTTTCCATTGACTTAACACAAAAGTTGTGATCGAGGACAGTCAAAAGCCCATAACTTTCTTAAACATTAAGAGAACTGAAATACATTTTCAGTTATTATACATTGAAGCATTCTGAAACAAATATGAAACAATCTTACTTGGATGACCTGAAATTAAAGCATATAATTAGTTAGTTACCCAATTATAGTTAATTACAAAATTCAATTACTAGATCTAAACATCTATCAATTTCTTAAGAAAATATTAACATTTCTTTAAAAGCCTAAGTGTCCAAATAACATTCACACAAAAATTCACAATATAACATGACTTTTAAATCTCATTGTTATGAATTTATAGGCCAAATTGAAGGAATTTAGTGTTTAATGCCCGTAAATTAATGGCCATTTAAATCAGCTTGCGAGTGGGATTTTATGGAACGCGATGGATTGGAACATTGCGGTTGCAGTGAATTGAAACCCCATATCGGCAGGAAAAATACTGCCGGTTCATATGGGGAATAAATCACCGTTTCGCAACATGAAATGTTGATTAAGGTAATCTTAACAAGCAAGTTTATATGTAAAATAAACAGCTTTTCTTTTCCTGTCCGCTACGTAAATTCCGTCCCCGTTGTCAGCGTTCATGGCATTAGAAGCTAATTTTTATTTTACTCCAGCGCTGAAATAGTCGGACGATTTAAAAAAAAATGTCACTTACCGGCAGTTGGAACGAATCTTTAGCAAAAGCTCACACTCCGAGAAAATATAATTCCGGAAGGCAGGGGAAAACCACATTTTAACCCCGACCCCCCTCAAAGGTGCCAAAGTCGCGCACACGGCCAGTGGCAGAACTGCAGCGCCACTGAAGGTAAGTTTTATAACATACCTAATATAAAACAAGCAACATAGAACTCGAACGGAGAATTAAAAGGGGCCATAAAATATCATTGACATGTCATTGACAATGACCGATAAAAGAACCGATTACTAAGGAGAAGGTGCTAGAAAAACTGAAAGGTCTGAGTGTAGATGTCAACTGGACCGGATAGACTAAATCTGAAGGAGATGGCCTCAGAGATTGTGGAGGCATTAGTTGTGATATTTCAATAATCACGCGAGTTAGAAGGGGTTTCTGATGATTAGAATATCGCGAATATCACCCCGTTGTACAAGAAGGGAGCAAAGCAGAAGAGCGGAAACCATAGGCCGGTTAGCCTGACTTTGGTGGTTGTAACATTTTACAGTCTATTAGAAATGATAAGGTTGCGAAGTAAATGGAAGTTCACAGTAAACTAGGCCAAAGTCAGCATGGTTGTATGAAGGGAAGATCTTGCCTTATGAATCTGCTGGAGTTCTTTGAGGAAGTTAATAGCAGGACAGACAGAGGGGAGGCTATAGATGTTGTTTACCTAGATTTTCGGAAGGCCTTCGATAAGGTGCCGCATGTCAGGCTGCTAGGGAAGATGAGAGCCTATTGGTATTGAATGAATGTTACTAGCATGATTAGTGGGTTGGTTGGATGGCAGAAGGCAAATAGTTGTAATAAAATACACTTTTTCAGCTTGGCTGCAAGTTCTGCAATGATCGGTGCTTGAGCCGCTTCTCTTAACGTTGTATATTAATGATTTAGATACGGGGATTGAAAGTTTTGTGGCCAAATTTTCAGATGATGGATCAGGCAGTGTAGAGGAAGGAAGGGCTGCAGAAGGATTTTTGACAGGTTAGAAGAGTGGACAGAGAAGTTGCAGATGAAATTCAGTATAGCAAAGTGTGGAGTCATGCATTTTGGTAATAGAATAAAGGCGTAGATTATTTTCTAAATGGAGAAAGATTCCAGAAATCGGAGGTGCAAAAGGACTTGGGAGTGCTGGCGCAGGACTCCCAAATAGTTAATTTGCAAGTAAGGAAGGCAAATTCAATGACAGCATTTCTATCAAGAGGACTGGAATACAAAAACAGATATGTAACGCTGAGGCTCTATAAAGCTCTGGTCTGGCAGCATTTGGAGTACTGTGAGCAAATGTGGGTCCTGTATATGAGGAACGATGTTGTGGCTCTGGAGAGGGTCCAGAGGAGGTCTACAAGAATGATTCCAGGAATGAGGGGTTAGCATATGGTGAGCGTTTGACAGCACTGGGCCTCTACTCGTTGGAGTTTAGAAGATTGAGGGGGAGACCGCATTGAAACTTACTGAATAATGAAAAGCATAGATAGAGTGAATGTGGAAAGGATGTTTTCACTGGTGGGAGAGTCTAGGACCAGAGGTCATAGCCTCAGAATTAAAGGGTGCTCTTTTAGAAAGGAGGTGAGGAAGGTGCTGGCTCGAAGGGCCGAATGACCTACTCCTGCACCTATTGTCTATTGTCTAACTTTAGTCAGAGGGTAGTTAATCTGTGGAACTTATTGCCAGAGAGAGCTGTGGAGGCTAAGTCGGTGGATACTTTTAAGGAAGAGATAGACAAATTCTTGATTAGAACAGGTGTCAAGGTTTATGGGGAGGGCAGGAAAATGGGATTAGTCATGATTGAATAGTGGAGTGGATGAGTTGGCAGCCTCACCAGCAGCTGTATGTCCTTTCCATTTTGTTTTGTTTTTGGTATGTCTAAAAGTGTGTTTTAGTGTATTTAAGTGTGTTTTAGTGTGTGGGGGTGGGGGTGGGAATTGGGGGAAACAGTTTTTTAGTCACTTACCTCGGTGAAATGCGACTTTTTTCCTAGTTGCATTTCGCCCTCCCTCGTGGCCTAACAGCTTGGATTGGTGCGGCCTCTCCCGGAGTCGGGTCAAGAGCTTCAGCAGCGGGCGCAGCGTGGACTTTCCATCGCGGAGCTGGGCGATTCTTTGCTGGGGGTCACTAGAAGAATTGTTCCGATCGCTGGCCGGCGGACTAAAGCCACAGTCCATCATGTAGTGGGCGAGCCCTTGCCAGGGGTCACCAGAAGAAGTGCTCTGACCGCCGGCCTGTGGCCTATATCATACTGAAGCCGTGGTCTGCGGAGCCTCTAGCCGTGGGCGCGGTGTGGACTTTAAGAGCGCCTGCCTGCGGCCTATAACATCGTGAAACCCCGATCTCCGGTAGGAAGCGGCCGGTTTGGGACCTCCAAGCCGTGGAGTGACTGCCCGTCCCGACATCGGAGTTTCGAGCATCCCGACGAGAGGGCCTGTACATAGGGCCATCCGTAGCAGCAACTGCGGAGGGTTCTTGACCCTGACCACGGATGAACAAAGCAGGAGGACTGACAAAGTTATTGCCTTCCACCACAGTGAAGAATGTTGATTCCACGGTGGTGGATGTTCATGTTATATTCTATTGTGTATTGTGCTCTTTGGTTTGAATAGCTGCATGGTAAATCAAATTCCACTATACCTTAATTGGTGCATGTGGCAATAAATGTGAACTTAAACTGGAACTTAACCTGACTCGATGTCTGCTCCTATAACCTGTGAACTTGTGAAAATCCCAAGGCTTTCATACAGTAAAAACAAAAGGGTAACCAGGGGGAACGTAGGACCATGCAAGGATAAAGGAGAGAATGTATGGATGGAGTCAAAGAATGTAGATGAGGTACTATACAAATCAGTTGCATCTATATTCACTAGATGCACAAGATGAGGTTAGAGGAGGTGCACCTGAACCTCTGACTCACCTTGAAGGACTGCTGGGACTCTGGGTGGAGGTGCGGGAGGAGGTTTCAGGACAGGTGCTGTATCTCCTGCGGTTGCTGGGGAAGGTAGCAGGGGACGGGGTGTTTTGGGTGGGAAGTGATAGGTGAAGCAAAGAGTTGCAGAAGGGGCGGTCTCTGCAGAAGATGGATAGAGATGACAAGATACGACTGGTGGTGGGATCACATAGGAAGTGACGGATATATCGGAGGTTGATATAGTGTTATAGAGTCATAGAGTGATACAGTGTGGAAACTGGCCCTTCGGCCCGACTCGCCCACACTGGCCAACAATGTCCCAGCTAAACTAGTCCCGCTTGCCTGCACTTGGTCCACATCCCTCCAAACCTGTCCTATCCATGTACCTGTCTAACTGTTTCTTAAATGATGGGATAGTCCCAGCCTCAATTACCTCCTCTGGCAGCTTGTTCCATACACCCATCACCCTTTGTGTGAAAAGGTTACCCCTCGGATTCCTATTAAATCTTTTCCCCTTCACATTGAGCCCAAGTCCTTCGGTCCTCGAATCCCCTAATCTTGGCAAACGATTCTGTGCATCTACCTGATCTATTCCTCTCATGATTTTTTACCCATCTATAAGATCCATCATTCTCCTGCACAACATGGAATAGAGACCCAGCCTACCCATAACTCAAACACTCTAGTCCTGGCAACATCCTCGTAAATCTTTTCTGAACCCTTTCAAGCTTGACAATATCTTTCCTATAACATAGTGCCCAGAACTGAACACAATATTCTAAATGCTCACCAATGGCTTATATGTTGGAGGTGGAGGCTGGTGGGGTGAAAGGTGAAAACCAGGGGAACCCTATCCTTGTTCCATGTGGGGAGTGGGGATGCCGCCTACCTGTTGAGTTACTCCAGGACTTTGTGCAACCCGCATCTGCAGTTCTTTGCTTCTACATTTGGAATACATATCTGGTGGCTCGGAAGGGCTATATCAATCATGGATCACAAATTCCATTACAGATGACTTAATATTATTTTAACAAAGCATTGACAAATGGACTTCTAAGTCTCAACCGTCCACAACAGCTTTTAAAAAATATAATCTAATACTGCCCAGACGGGATCAGTTGTTCTGATTCATGCAGTAACCTTGGACGATTGTGAATATTTAAACCCAGGCAGATTTTTAAATAGCGTGGGGAATATCAAATCATCAACAGCTGGGATGCATGAAATTATTCAATTGCATGAAATGATTTGAAAATTATTGAATATTGGCAGTCTTAGTGGTTGTGGCTTTATTGGTTCTCATGATTCCTAGTTCCACTTGTCTCCATAGTTCATAAAAATCTTAAACTAATAAAGAATGGACTGACCGGGCTTATATTCACTGGAATTTAGGATGAGAGAGGATCTTATTGCAACATATAAAATTATTAAGGGATTGGACAGGTTAGATGCAGGAAAAATGTTCCCGATGCTGGGGGAGTCAAGAACCTGGGGGTCACAGTTTAAGAATAAGGGGTAGGACATTTAGGACTGAGATGAGGAAAAACATTTTCACCCATGGAGTTGTTAATCTGTGGAATGCTCTGTCACAGAAGGCAGTGGAGGTCAATTCACTGTATGTATTCAAGAGAGAGTTGGATATAGCTTTTAGGGCTAACGGAGTCAAGGGATATGGGGAGAAAGCAGGAACGGGGCACTGAATCTGGATGTTCAGCCATGGTTATATTGAATGGCAGTGCTGGCTCGAAGGGCCGAATGTCCTACTCCTGCACCTATTTTCTATTTTCTACTGTACATTGGCTATATTTAAGAGGGAGTTAGATGTGGCCCTTTTGGCTAAGGAGATCAGAGGGTATGGAGAGAAGGCAGGTACGGGATACTGAGTTGGATGATCAGCCATGATCATATTGGAGGTGCAGGCTCGAAGGGCCGAATGGCCTACTCCTGCACCTAATTTCTATGTTTCTATGTTTCTAAACACATCAGTGTCGATACCCGCAGAACTAAGAACCTGTTTCAACCATCTAGAAATAGTTTGTACTGACACTTGCTTATATGGCTTTTTGTGACTAATGAGCAGTCCTGTCTGAACCTCTCAGACTACTTGTTAACACAATATATTGGGTTAAATGTTTAACTACACATAACAGTTGGTCAACAGGATATGCTTTAAACGTCACCTTGATTCCTGACCTTCCTGGTCTACTTTGTTTGAGTAAATCACAGACATAAAATGTAACATCATCTTGAGAAAAATGCATATAATCTATTCTTAACAAGTGCAATGTTTGGACACGTTCTGCTGAAACCAACGCCATTAACATAACCACTTTAAGAGTCAATTTTTGCAAAGATAAGGACGCAATTGGAGCCCATTGCCAAGGCTGTGTGAGAACTATACTGATATCCCAGATTGCTGTGTATCTGGGTTGAGGAGGGTTTTCATTAAAAATTCCTCTCATAAACCTGGATACCAATGGATGATACCCGATAGGTTGTCGTGCTGAAGATTGCCCTAAATAAGAGGACAAAGCACTGCGAGCAGTGTTAATAGCACTATAACTAAGGTGCTCATCAAAATGCAAAGTAGCAAGGAACTCCAACACATCACGTATACTAGCAGTATCATACGATATATTAGACTGTACATAGAAGCATTCCCATTTCTTAACGTGCACGAGGTATTGTTTTTTAGTGCTAGTTCTCCACCCTGCAGTCATAACCTCCATGGTCCTATTCGATAATCCAAGGCCTTGAAATGGTCTGGTCAGAACCTGCAGACCAACAAATTGATACGGTCATGTAATGGGTGACTTTCTCCTGTAACCGGATGCACCAACAAATGACTGCTGCTGGGAATGCGCATGAATGGCTGTGCCATCATTCTCAGTACCAATGGGAACCATGATTGTGTTGGCCAATCTGGGACCACCAAAACTCCTTTGGCGGGAGTTCACGCTCTATTTTAATAAGGACATTTCGGAATCAGGCAGAATGGAGGAAACGCATAAAAGAATGAGTGTCCCCAGTGTAACGAGAATGCATCCACAGCTACTGCACCTGGATGCATTCTCCCAGGAGACATATTTAGGCAACTGGTGATTCAGTCTGGATGCAAAGAGATCAATATCTGGCAATCCAAATCTAGCAACAATGGTTTGAAATATGCTGACATTCAACATCCATTCTATATTGTCATTAAACTTTCTCGACCTAAGGTCTGCTACCACATTATCTATGCCTGGTAGGTAGATGGCCGAAACTCAGATGTTGCGTGAAATACACCAATCCCAGATAGTATTAGCCAAATTATCACATAACACCAATCTCGCTCCTCCCATATGATTAATATATGCCACAGCTGTGGTGTTATCAATCTGGAGTTGAACGTGGAAATCTGACATTGTGGAGAAATATGCTTTTAACCTATAAAAAGCACCCAATAATTCCAGGTAATTAATACCGTGTGTGTGAAGAAGCAAGTCCTCTTGCTCAGGCCATCTACTCCCACAGCTAGACTCTGTGTCTGTAGCCCCCCATCCGAGAGCTCTAACATCAGTCTGTAAAATCACTGAAGGTTCGTCCACCAAAATGTGATTGGTGGCTTGACTAACATTAACAATCCACCACTGCAATTCTGCCAGAGCTGTGGTGGGTAACTGCATAAGCCGATCAAAATGACCTCCATTGTGTTTCAATGCTTGTTCTCTTGCTCTTTCCAAATGTTGATAATGCAAAGGCCCGAACTGTACTGCAGGAAAGGCTGCTACCAATTTCCCAATGACCTTCGCAACGTCTCGGATGGAAGGATAAAGGGTTTGAGTAAGACCAATAGAGACATTAACAATATCTACTACTTTGGCTGCTGGTAATGTAACTGTCATATGAACTGCATCCAGAAAAAACCCCAAATACTGAATCTGTTGGGTTGGCAGTAACTTGGACTTAAGTGGATGGACCAAAAATCCCAATGATTCAAAGAGATTCTTGGTTGCTGTAACAGAGTCTGCAGCTGACTCTTTAGTGTTGCCGACAATTAAGATATCATCTAAATAGGCCATAACAATGTGATTGTGCGCCCTCAATTGCCCCAGCACAGGTTTCACCAATTTAGTATATAACCTAGGTTTAGAACTTAATCCATTAGGCAATGCTCTATATTGCCACAGCTGTCCCATCCAATTAAATTTCTAGTACCTGCGATAATCAACATGAATTGGCACCGAATAATAAGCATCTTGTAAATCAATGGTGGCCATATAACAACCCTGGGACATAAGCTGCTTTGCAGTAACGAATGTGTCCATTTTAAAATGCCTAAAGAGAACTGAAGTATTCAATTGAGTGAGATCCAGAATTACTCGACAACCATCATCTTTTTTGGGTCTGGGAAAAATAGTAGACACAAATTGTTGAGGATGATGAAATGCTTTTTCAATCACACCTTTACGGAACAAATTCTGAATCTCCACATTGATTTGCTCAGTCTCCGGAACAGGAAACACCATCACTTTTCAAGGCTTATGCTGGACAGGTGGATCTATCCCTGAGATAAACTCAATGGTGGACCCCGACACAGTATTTAGTATAAAGATATCAGACGTTACACAACACCATTCGTTATAAAATAAATGTAACTGACCTCCAATAGGAGGTTGCACACCCGAATTTGTAACCTGAACACAAAGTCCCGGTACCTCTGGCGGTGGTTTGGAAAACTGTTGTCTGGCCGTGTTGGGGTTATAGGCAACCTGACGTGGTGGATACCCTCGTTGCCAACCTGGCCTCCCTCTGCTGAGCCCAGCACCCAGATCGGACCTGCGGTAAACGACCCCTGGCTTCCGAATAGACGGACGAGCTGTGGCCGGCTTCATTAGCCCCATGGTTTTCGCCTCCTCGTCAATATCTCGAATTTGCTTGACGAGATCGGAACCAAAGAGGAGTTCAGACGCCTGGACATTGGTCGCCTTACAGAGCGCAGCAAATTTTTGGTTTAAAGTAGGCCTGATGGTAATTTTCCGAATGCAGTTAATTTCGAAAAAGACATTACAGATCATACCTAACAAGTCCTTCTGTAACAGAGATAAAAACACGGTCCCTCAGACCATGGTTCCAAATGCAGTGATCGTGGCCGCCACCAATTTGAGGACGTGCTGATAACGAACCTCCTGCCCCCTCATGGAAGGACTCATGGTGCCCATATTGTGGGTTCACCATTGTACTTTTAATGAGGCACAGTTAACAGGTGTTTTATATTTACTGCTTGTCTCCTGCATGACAGATAGTTGTAGCTGGTGAGAAACTAAGTAATTTATATTAGCTGCAAGGTATTCTTCCATCGGCTCACCAGTTCCCTCCGGAATAGCAAAAGACATTGCTATGTCCGGTACACCCGGAGCAAGGCTCTTGTGCTCTGGTGTTTGCACATAAGCATGGACACCAGACACAGCTGCATCCTGCCCCGCATCTCCCATTTGATAGTCTAGGGAGGCATCCCCAGTCCTAAAATAGGTGCTGGAAGGAATTCCCCACGGCGGTATTCCAGGTAATCCTCTTCATAAGGTCCCTGCTGCTCAACTGCCTGAGGAATATCAGTGGCCTTAGCCCCTTGCTGTATTAAAACCTGGAGCATGTGTTCCATTTGTTGCATTCTACCCCACATCTTTTTAGCTCCTGGGGGAGAATCACCACCGTCATCTGAATCATCAGATACTACTGGCCTATTTGTTTTCCTTTTGGCCTTGCTGTGGCTCGCAGCAGCCACAGCCTGTTCAGTTTCAGGCACTGGCCTGGAACCACTTTCAACAGTTCCTACCGGTGAAACGGCCCCCCGTATCGGAACCGAAGGTCCCGTTGTTATCGCCCGACCCGATCGAGAATGCGACTCTTCGCAAGGTGTACGCTTGGAACGCACCCCCCGTCCGGACCGGTCCATATCCAACTCAAACTGACTTCGCGAGCCAGCCTTACGGAGCTAAATACCCTGCAGGAAAAGTTGTTTAACGCTTACCTGCAAAGTTTCTACTTACCCGCTGGTGGTACAGTAGAAACATAGAAAAATAGGTGCAGGAGTAGGACATTGAACTGGCCTCAACTACTCTCTGTGGCAGAGAGTTCCAGAGACTCACCACTCTCTGTGTGAAAAAAGTCTTTCTCATCTCGGTCTTAAAGGATTTCCCCTCACTCCACCAGGGCGGCGTCTACATCCGCGGTGAAGGCTCAGGACGTGCTGCTAGATCAAATCCTCGCGGCCGCAGGGTGGTCTAGAGAGTCAACTTTTTCTCGTTTTTATGATAAACCTGTTCAGGCAGTGCCACGTTTTGGGCCTGCTGTTTTGGGTTCCATTTAATTTTATTGCTTTGTTTATATCACTTATTGTTTGTAATTTCCCCCTGGGACAGAGGGTTCATTACTCTGTTGGTTATTATTAAAATCGTTATTGAATTATTCATGCAATGTTCAATATCTTCTTTATTTTACTACTGTGTCAACCGAAGCAGCTTGTCGTATGGAGTGCATCTGCGGCATGCAAACACAGAGCTTTGAAATCTTCACGTAGTCACTCACGTGACTCCGAAGTAAAATAGTAAGATTAAACGATTACTTACCAGTTTGAAGTTTGATCTTATTTTATGAGGAGTGAGATTAAACGATTACGTGCCCTCCGCTCCCACCCTCATAATCTAAGAGATCATCTGGTAGTTCTAGTCTTCTACGAGACTTACTATGTTACTTCGGCTATTTGTTTTCTGTGTTTTCACGCCGCTGCTTTGAAGTATGACGCGAATGCGCCTGGCGGGTCTTCTTCACGTAATCCCTCAACGTCACTCCTCATAAAATAAGGATCAAACTTCGAACTGGTAAGTTCGCATTTAATCTTACTATTGTCCCCCATGCTTAGGATCATGCTTGTGTATGGTGGGGGGGCGGGGGGCGTTAGTTGGCATGCGGTGGGCCAGTTTCCGCACTGCATCGCGAAGTCTAAAGCTTAAATATACACATGTAGATGTGAACTCAGAGATACGCATACACAAACACGCGCGCACACACGCAGGCTCGCACAAACACCAACAACATCAACAACAATACCAACAAAGGCAACTTACTGAACTCCAAGGCTCCTCAGTTCAGCCACAGTTTGGCCTCCTGGTCCCGGCCTTAGGAAAAGAGTACAGGGTGGTGCACTTTCACCTTCTTTGGGCCTCATTCACATCTGCTGTTCTGTGTTGCTTGGGATTTTGTTGCTTTATTTGAACTAATCCTTGACTAATGGACTTCAAATTTCAGTAATCCTCAAACTCCAGAAAAGTACAGCATAATATAGCATCATAGGAAAAACCAAGCTCTCCCATTCATGCAATAACCTTGAAGGTGTGAGAACTTTTAAACCCAATGAAGGAGCCCTCCAAAATGAAGCTGCGACAATTGATGCAGATGTTGCAGTTTAATATTGGGTATCTGTTTGGAGTTTGTATGTTCTCCCTGTGACCGCGAGGGATTTCTCCGTGTTTTTCAGTTTCCTCCCACACTGCAAAGATGTACAGGTTTGTAGATTAATTGGCTTGCTGTAAATGTTAAAATTGTCGCAAGTGTGTGTACGATAGTGCTAATGTGCGGGAGTCATCGGTATGTGCAGACCTGGTGGCCGAAGAACCTATTTCCGCGTTTTATCTCTAAACTAAACTAATCTAAACTAAGCTCATAGGTAGACAAGAAGGCTGGAGAAACTCAGGGGGCGAGGCAGCATCTATGGAGCGAAGGAATAGGTGACGTTTCGGGTCAAGACCTTTCTTCAGACAGAAAAAATTCAGACCTAAGTCTGAAGAAGGGTCTCGACCTGAAACATCATCTATTCCTTCGCTCCATCGATGCTGCCTCACCCGCTGAGTTTCTCCAGCAATTTTATCTAAATTCGATTTTTCCAACATTCTGCAGTTCTTTCTTAAAATAAGCTCATCTACCCTTTGGGTCACGACTTGTAAAATTCTCTGTTTGAATGGTGAATGCTAGGTTGGAGTGAGATGTTACTCAGATGTTATGTCAGATTCGTGCCGGCATCCGACATATTGCTGATTTTTGTATTGGAATCAGAGGCATGGATATCCTTGACACCTCGACATGTGCACAGAACCATGTTGGCACCCTTCTATGGGTTTGCTGGGTCGTTATCAGCATGTTCCTAATCAAATATTATACAGCGCCCTCGGCTTCATAATTAAGCAGCATATGCAAACAAAGGAATTACATTGAATCTTTCTGAGTCACTGATTAGTCCCCTGCTACATTAGTGTGTCCATCTGAGGGCTTTACTCTTCCAGATAGCTGACTGCAGTAATTTATCCATATTATACTGCATCTGCCATGCATCTGTCCACTCACCCAATCTATCCAAGTCATCATAGAATCCTCCTCGCAGCTCACACTGCCACCCAGCTTTGTGTCATCCCCAAACTTAGGGATGTCACA
Organism: Okamejei kenojei; assembly: GCA_035221665.1. Taxonomy (NCBI): domain Eukaryota; kingdom Metazoa; phylum Chordata; class Chondrichthyes; order Rajiformes; family Rajidae; genus Okamejei; species Okamejei kenojei. The sequence continues at coordinate 53,241,859 of CM069134.1, read as the reverse complement.
TTTAATTCCCTTGTGGAATAACTATGCCTAGCAAGGAAATAGTGTCTATGGGCAAGGAATGGAACAAATTGGCATCAAACAAGAAACAAAGAGTCAGCTGATGCCCTAAAGTGATTGCCTTGAGGGTAAACAGTTTTCCTGAGAAACTCGAGTCATTTTCTAAGATTACACTCTTAAAAAATGTCTTATTAGAATAATGCCTGAAAAAAATGTGAAATGTGACAGATAGCTTTACTTGAACCTCGATCAACTATCGGAGAAAACATTGCAGCTGCCTGCTCAGATGTAAGCAGTATTAAAGGATTTTGGGGGGTGATAGTCTGTGAACAGTGTAAAAGCGAACCTTTACTGCCAGCAGCAATGAACATCGGTGTACAAGTGCAGTCTTATTGCATCTGCAACACAATAAATAACCAATTGACATAACAATCAATGTAGAGCACATCTTTCAGTCATGTGAACCCCATCCCAAGATCATCAAGAACAAGTCACCGTCAGTCTTAAATGCTGACAGGTTGCCTCGAGTGCTTATATTGTAATTATAATTTACCTTCACTGAATTTTACATGCAAGCAATCTTGGAATCCTTCCAGCGTCTTATCAAAGTTTATCTGAATGGAGGTTTGAAACATATCCATAAATCATCATGTGTACTTTCAGACTTCTTGTTGATGGAACATCATCTTTATTTGACAGAGAAAGATTTGCTAGATTATTCAGATTATTCGGATGCCATCAGAATTAAAGAGACCATCAGGAAGGCTGGCTCCGTCCTGGAGGTGGAGTTGGATTCCTGATTTTTGCTCTGCGCCAAAGAGGCAGGGATATCGTTGACACCTTGGGATGTGCACAGAACCATGTTGGTGCACTTCTATGGGTTTGCTGGTTCGTCATCAGCATGTTCCAAATCAAAAATTATACTGCGCCCTCTGATTCATAATTAAGCAGCACATGAAAACACAGGAATTATGTTGAATCTTTCTGAGTCACTGATTAGTCCCCTGCTACATTAGTGTGTCCATCTGAGGGCTTTACTCTTTCAGATAGCTGACTGGTGGAGCTGACTTACTGCAACACAACCAGGTTCCAACTGGGGAAGCTGTTATCTGTGTCAAAGTAGATAACTCATATCCCTCTTCCCATGCCTGCAACCAAAGGTTCAAAGGTATGTTTATTGTCATGTGTACCAATTAAGGTACAGTGAAACTCGAATTACCATGCAGCTATACTATAAAAAAGCAACAAGACACACAACTATATAAAAGTTAACATATACAGTGGCTTGCAAAAGTATTCATACCCCTTGAACTTTTCCACATTTTGTCACGTTACAACCACAAACGTAAATATATTTTATTGGGATTTTGTGATAGACCAACACAAAGTAGTGCATAATTGCGAAGTGGAAGGAAAATGATACATGGTTTTCAAATTTTTTTGCAAATAAAAAACTGGAAGGTGTGGCGTGCAAAAATATTCAGCCCCCTTTACTCTGATACCCCTAAATAAAATCCAGTGCAACCAATTGCCTTGAGAAGTCACCTAATTAGTAAATAGAGTCCACTTGTGTGTAATCTAATCTCAGTATAAATACAGCTGTTCTGTGAAGGCCTCAGAGGTTTGTTAGAGAACATGAAGCCCAAGGAACACACCAGACAGGTCAGGGATAAAGTTGTGGAGAAGTTTAAAGCACAGCTAGGTTATAAAAAAATATCCCAAGCTTTGAACATCGCATGGAGCACTGTTCAATCCATCATCTGAAAATGGAAAGAGTATGGCACAACTGCAAACCTACCAAGACATGGCCGTCCACCTAAACTGACAGGCCGGGCAAGGAGAGCATTGATCAGAGAAGCAGCCAAGAGGCCCATGGTCACTCTGGAGGAGCTGCAGAGATCCACAGCTCAGATGGGAGAATCTGTCCACAGGACAACTATTAGTCGTGCACTCCACAAATCGAGCCTTTATGGAAGAATGGCAAGAAGAAAGCCATTGTTGAAACAAAGCCATAAGAAGTCCATTTTGCAGTTTGCCACAAGCCATGTGGGGGACACAGCAAACATGTGGAGGAAGGTGCTCTTTTGAGACCAAAATTGAAGTTTTTGGCATAAATGCAAAACGCTATGTGTGGCGGAAAACTAACACTGCACATCACCCTGAACACACCATCCCCACTGTGAAACATGGTGGTGGCAACATCATGCTGTGGGGATGCTTTTCTTCAGCAAGGACAGGAAAGCTGGTCAGAGTTGATGGGAAGATGGATGGAGCCAAATACAGGGCAATCTTGGAAGAAAACCTGTTTTCTATACTGTAAGACGAGACTGGGGCAGAGGTTCACCTTCCGGTAGGACAACAACCCTAAACATACTGCCAGAGCTACAATGGAATGGTTTAGATCAAAACATATTCATGTGTTAGAATGGCCCAGTCAAAGTCCAGACCTAAATCCAATTGAGAATCTCTGGCAAGACTTGAAAATTGCTGTTCACAGACGGTTTTCATCCAATCTGACTGAGCTTGAGCTATTTTGCAAAGAAGAATGGGCAAAAATTTCAGTCTCTAGATGTGCAAAGCTGGTAGAGACATACCCCAAAAGACTTGCAGCTGTAATTGCAGCAAAAGGTGGTTCCACAAAGTATTGACTCAGGGGGGCTGAATACTTTTGCACGCCACACTTTTCAGTTTTTTATTTGTAATAAAATTTGGAAACCATGTGGAAAAGTTCAAGGGGTATGAATACTTTTGCAAGCCACTGTACATCCATCACAGTGGATTCCCCACATTCCTCACTGTGATGGAAGGCAATAAAGTCTAAACTTCTTCCTCTGATTCTCCCGCGGTCCGGGCAGTCGAACCTTTCGCAGTCGGGGCGATCGAAGCTCCCACAGCCATGATCGAAGCCCCCGTTGGAGAGATCGAAGCTCCCGCGTTGGGGCGGTTGAAGCTCCTGTGGCTTGGAGCTCCCGAAGTCCGTCTCTGACCAAGCACAGAGAGCTCCACGATGTTAAAGTCGGCAGGCTCCTGCGGTTGGAGCTCCGAGGTCATTCTCCAACAGGGATCGCAAGCTCCACGATGGTAAGTCCACAGGCTCCAGCGGTTGGAGCTCCCAAAGCCCATGTTAATAATTGCAGAAGTCTTGGCTATGAAGAACAAAATAGAAAACTATTTTTCATAGAAAACATAGGAAACATAGAAAAATAGGTGCAGCCATTCAATATGATCATGGCTGATCATCTAAAATCAGTATCCCGTTCCTACTTTTTCCCCCATATCCCTTGATTCCTTTAGCCCTAAGAGTTAAATCTAACTCGCTCTTGAAAATATCCAGTGAATTGGCCTCCACTGCCTTCTGTGCCAGAGAATTCCACAGATTCACAACTCTCTGGGTAAAAATGTTTTTCCTCATCTCAGTCTTAAATGGCCTACCCCGTATTCTTAAACTGTGACCCCTGGTTAAGGACTCCCCCAACATCGGGAACATATTTCCGGCATCTAGCCTGTCCAATCCTTTAACAACTTTATATGTTTCTATAAGATACCCTCTCATCCTTCTAAATTCAGGTGAATACTAGGCCAGTCGACCCATTCTTTCATCATTTGTCAGTCCCACCATCCCGGGAATTCGCCTGGTGAACCTACGTTGCACTTGCTCAATAGCGAGAATGTCCTTTCTCAAATTAGGAGACCAAAACTGCACACAATACTCCAGGTGCGGTCTTACCAGGGCCCTACACAACTGTAGTAGACCTCCTTTCTCCTAAACTCAATGAAGGCTATCATGCCATTAACTTTCTTCACTGCATGCTCCTGCATGCTTACTTTTAGTGACTGATGTACAAGCACACCCAAGACTCGTTGAACCTCCTTGTTTCCTAATCTGACACTATTCAGATCATAATCTGTCTTCATGTTCTTGCCACTAAGGTGGATAACCTCACATTTGTCCACATTATACTGCATCCGCCATGCATCTGCCCACTCATCCAATCTATCCAAGTCACCCTGTAGCCTCATCGCATTCTCCTCGCAGCTTACACTGCCACCCAGCTTTGTGCCATCTGCAAACTTGGAGATGTCACATTTAATCCCCTCATGGAATAACTATGTCCAGCCTATGGGGAAGGAATGGAACAATTTGACATCAAACAAGAAACAAAGAGTCAGCTGATACCCTAAATGTGGAGTCAGTATGGATAGAATTAAGGGAATTGTAAGAGTATTGAAACATATAAGATTGTTAAGGGCTTGGACACACTAGAGGCAGGAAACATGTTCCCGATGTTGGGGGAGTTCAGAACCAGGGGCCACAGTTTAAGAATAAGGAGTAAGCCATTTAGAATGGAGACGAGGAAACACTTTTTCTCAGAGAGAGTGGTGAGTCTGTGGAATTCTCTGCCTCAGAGGGCGGTGGAGGCAGGTTCTCTGGATGCTTTCAAGAGAGAGCTAGATAGGGCTCTTAAAAATAGCGGAATCAGGGGATATGGGGAGAAGGCAGGAACGGGGGACTGATTGGGGATTATCAGCCATGATCACATTGAATGGCGGTGCTGGCTCGAAGGGCCAAATGACCTACTCCTGCACCTGTTGTATATTGTGTATTGGTAAAAAGGCCCTAATGGGACTTATCTACAGGGCCCCAGACAGTAGCCTGGATATAGGGTGCAAGTTGAATCATGAGCTAAAATTGGCATGACGTGAAGGTAATACTACGGTTATTATGGGAGATTTCAACATGCAGGTAGACTGAAATAATCAGGTTGGCACTGGACCCCAAGAAAGGGAGTTTGTGGAGTGCCTCCGTGATGGATTCTGAGAGCAGCTTGTATTGGAGCCTACCAGGGAGAAGGCAATTCTGGATTTAGTGTTGTGTAATGAACCGGATTTGATAAGGGAACTTGAGGTTCAGGAGCCATTAGGAGGTAGTGACCATAATATGGTAAGTTTTAATTTACAATTTGAAAAGGAGAAGGGTAAATCAGAGGTGTCAGTGTTACCGTTGAATAAAGGGGACTATGGAGCCATGATGGGGGAGCTGGCCAAAGTTGACTGGAAAGATACCCAGCAGGGATGACAGTGGAACAATAATGACAGGTATTTCTGGGAATAATACCGAAGGTGCAGGATTAGTTCATTCTAAAGAGGAAGAAAGATTCCAAGGGGAGTAAGGGGCGACAGTGGCTGACAAGGGAAGTCAGGGATTGTATTAAAATAAAAGAGAAGAAGTACAATGTAGCAAAGATGAGCAGGAAACCAGAGGATTGGGTAACGCTTAAAGAGAAACAGAAGATAACTAAAAAGGCAATATGGGGAGAAAAGATGAGGTATGAAGGTAAGCAAGCCAAGAATATAAAGGAGGATAGTAAAAGCCTCTCTAGGTATGTGAAGAGGAAAAAATTAGTTAAGACCAAACTTGGACGCTTGAAGACTGAAAAAGATGAATTTATTATGGGGAACAAGGAAATGGCAGATGAGTTGAACAGGTACTTTGGACCCGTCTACACTAAGGAGGACACAAACAATCTTCCTGATGTACTCGTGGCCAGAGGATCTAGGGTGACGGAGGAACTGAAGGAAATCCACATTAGGCAGGTTAGACGGACGTGACTGAAAGCTGATAAATTCCCAGGGCCTGATGGTCTGCATCCCAGAGTACTTAAGGAAGTGGCTCTAGAAATCGTGAACGCATTGGTGATCATATTCCAATGTTCTATAGATTCAGGATCAGTTCCTGTGGATTAGAGGGTAGCTAATGTTATCCCACTTTTTAAGAAAGGCGGGAGAGAGAAAACAGGGAATTATAGGCTAGTTAGCCTGACATCGGTGGTGGGGAAGATACTGGAATCAATCATAAAAGATGAAATAACGGCACATTTGGATAGCAGTAACAGGGTCGGTCCCAATCAGCATGGATTTACAAAGGGGAAATTATGCTTGACTAACCTTCTGGAATATTTTGAGGATATAACTTGGAAAATGGACAAGGGAGAGCCAGTGGATGTAGTGTACCTGGACTTTCAGAAAGCATTTGATAAGGCCCCACATAGGAGACTAGTGGGCAAAATTAGGGCACATGGTATTGGGGGTAGGGTGCTGACATGGATAGAAAATTGGTTGGCAGACAGGAAACAAAGAGTAGGGATTAATGGGTCCCTTTCAGAATGACAGGCAGTGACTAGTGGGGTACCGCAAGGCTCAGTGCTGGGACCGCATCTATTTACAATATACATCAACGTTTTGGATGAAGGGATTCAATGTAATATCAGCAAATTTGCAGATGACACAAAGCTGGGTGGCAACGTGAACTGTGAGCAGGATTCTATGAGGATGCAGGGTGAGTGGGCAGATGCATGGCAGATGGAGTTTAATGTGGATAAATGTGAGGTTATCCACTTTGGTAGCAAAAACAGGAAGGCAGATTATTATCTAAATTGTGTCAAGTTGGGAAAAGGGGAAGTACAATGGGATCTGGGAGTCCTTGTTCATCAGTCAATGAAAGTAAGCATGCAGGTACAGCAGGCAGTGAAGAAAGCGAATGGCATGTTGGCCTTTATAACAAGAGGAGTTGAGTACAGGAGCAAAGAGGTCGTTCTGCAGTTGTACAGGGCCCTAGTGAGACCACACCTGGAGTATTATGTGCAGTTTTGGTCCCCTAATTTGAGGAAGGACATTGTTGCTATTGAGGGAGTGCAGCGTAGGTTTACAAAGTTATTTCCAGTGATGGCGGGACTGTCATATGCTGAGAGAATGGAGTGGCTGGGCTTGTACACTCTGGAATTTAGAAGGATGAGAAGGGATCTTATTGAAACATATAAGATTATTAACGGTTTGGACACGCTAGAGGCAGGAAACATGTTCCCGATGTGAGGGGAGACCAGAACCAGTGTCCACAGTTTAAGAATAAGGCGTAAGCCATTTAGAACGGAGAGGAAGAAGCACTTTTTCACACAGAGAGTTTGTGAGTCTGTGGCGGTGGAGGCTGGTTCTCTGGATACTTTCAAAAGAATTATATAGAGCTCTTAAAGATAGCGGAGTCAAAGGATATGGGGAGAAGGCAGGAACGGGGTACTGATTGTGGATGATCAACCATGATCACATTGAATGGCGGTGCTGGCTCAAAGGGCTGCTCCTCCTGCACCTATTGTCTATTTTCAAAAGTAATTGCATTGAGGGTAACCAATTTCCATGAGAAACTCGAGTCATTTTCTAAGATTACACTCATGAAAAATGCTTTACTAGAATAATGCCTGAAAAAAATGTGAAATGAGACAGATGGACCTCGATCAACTATCGGAGAAAACATTGCAGCTGCCTGCTCAGATGCAAGTAGTATTAAAGGATTTTGGGGGTTGATTAGTCTGTGAACAGTCCAAAAGCGAACGTTTACCGCCAGCAGCAATGAACGTTGGTGTACAAGTACAGTCGTATTGCGTCTGCAACACAATAAATAACCAATTGACATATCAATCGATGTCGAGCACATCTTTCATTCATGCGATCCCCATCCCAAGATCATCAAGAAAAAGTCACTGTCAATCTTAGATGCCCACAGGTTGCCTTTAGTGCTTATATTATAATTTTTCTTCGGAGTCACATGAGTGACTTCGTGAAGGCCCCACCAGCACGCATGCGCGACACATCGTCGTACGCATTGCACACCGACAGGCTGGGAGGAGCGCAGCTCCTTTACCGGCAAGCTTAAAAAATGAACCCTCAGGTAAGTACAACTAGAGTGTTAGGGCACTCTGTCTCTCATATTTGCATTTCAGAGTACCCACTACCGAGCATGGACAAAGCTCGAGGAAAGAAAAGGGCCGCTTCCCGGCAGAATATGGAGGACCGCGGGACCGCGGGCAGGAAACAGCGGCCAACAGCGCCTGAGCTGGCCGTTGAGCATACGGCAGCCCCCAACTTCATACCGCTAAAGTCCGGAGGACCACTGCGGACTGGTGGTAAGTCCCCTCGGAAGTCGGGCAGCCCCGTTGACTCGGCTGATTCCGGGCCTGACGTCCTGCCTTTCGCAGACACGATGGCGGTCGCTTATCCCGCATGGAGCAGTTGCTCCAACATGACCTACTCCAGCAGGAGTCTCTTCGCAGACCCATGGCAGTACCCTATTCAGGGCTGCCCAATGTCTCACCTTCCTCGCGGCGAGCATTAATTACCTAACAACCCAACAGCTGCAGGAGCAAGTTATGACAGATACCACGGGCAAATACCTTGCTCCAGAGAACTGTGTCTCTCAATGTACCGGCAGGGAACAACCCCATCTGAGGGAACATTAGTCCCAGCATCAGGGCTCAAGAAATTAAGATGCAGAAAATATTGAAACTGCTAGCTGCAGGAATCACTGCATTTGCCAGATCTGTGAATGGCTCTGATATGACGGATGGACAACAAGTTGCTTTAGCACTGCTTTGCAACGTGCAGTTCAAAATCAACTGTTTCAGAAAAAACGCGATCCGTCCTACGCTCAACCCTAAATTCGCAGGGTTGTGCAAAACTAGCAGCACACCACCGCCTACTTTGCTGTTCGGAGACAACCTGCCGAAGCAGGTTAAAGACCTGGATGAAGAAGCAAAAGCGGTGGGCATGATCAAGGCACCGACTACCATCAGGTCAACAGTAAGCCAGCGGCAGCACCCCTATGCAACCACCAACAGGCCCTGCTACCATCCCGACAGGACAGCGGGTGAAACTCCGAAGGCCGCACCATTGACGCAAAGGTCTTTTTTAAGCCATGCCCCAGAGCGGCCTTCGTGGAGGATGCGCTAACCCCACACCACAGCGCCTCCACCTCCCAAGAGCCAAGGACGGAAGAAGCCGACCCAATGCCACCGGTAACTGTGGCGGTAGGTGGGTCTGGTTGCCTTGGGAGTACTGCATGTATAACTTCACAAATAGGGGGTAGGTTATACCTGTTTAGGGATGCATGGAGTTCCATAACTCCTACCAGTTCAACATGTACCTAGCCGGAAATTTGTGCTTTCTCAAAAAGAGAAAGTGGGAGGACATGCAAAATTATTGGATTATATTTGAAGGGAGTAATAGAGAAAACTATACATAAACCTATTGAGTTTGTATCAAACATCTTCACCAAAACCAAAAAGGATGGTGGATGCCGCATTATCATTGACTTAACAGCTGAATACTTTTGTGCCATATACCCACTTCAAAATGGAAACATTTGTAACTGCTAAACAACAAGTTTCGAAAGGGTACTTCATGGCTTGCATTGACCTAAAAGATGCATGCTATTCAGTACCCATACACAAAGATCACAGCAGATATTTGAAATGTATCTGGATGGGGCAGCTATGGCAGTATAAGTGCTCCCTAATGGACGAACAACAGCTCCCAGACTATTTACCAAAATGTTGAAACCAGCATTGGCGTCTCTACGGAAACAAAAGCATATTGTCATAGCATATCTTGATGACATCCCAATTGTGGGGAAATCCTTGGAATTGGCTAAATTAACTGTGACAACCACCAAGCTTCTATTTGAAAAAACTGGATTTATCATCCATCCTGACAAATCCAAGTTAATGCCCTCTGTAACAATGGATTATCTAGTGTGCACGATTGACACAGTTCACATGACTATCATCTTGCCAAAAAACAAGGCGACAGACTTAATAGAGGCATGCAATAGCCTTGTTTGCGCCAGTAAACCGACCATTCGGCACGCTGCCAGGGTAATCAGGAAACTTGTGGCTACATTTCAAGCTGCATAATATGGACCGTTACATTACCAAAACTTACAAAGAGCCAAAATTTCAGCACTCAAATCCCACGCTGGTCATTTTGACAGGCCTATGCAGCTACTGGCCAAAGCAAAATTTGAACTGCGATGGTGGATTAGCAATATTCACCATTGCTTTAATCCCATCACAATTACAAACCCTTTGGTTGTGTTACAAACTGTCGCCAGCGCTCACGGTTGGGGAGCTACCAATACCACCTCCAGTTGTGGTGGTAGATGGAATATGCACGAATCATCCTTATTTCAGACACAAGGTATTAACTATTTAGAAATGTTGAGAGCGTTTCATGGTCTACGGGCCTACTGTACAGATATGCACCATCTGCATGTTCACCTACAAATAAATAACACCACAGTGGTAGCATATATTAATCATATGGGTGGTATCAAGTCGATATCTTGTGATGAATTGGCAAATACAATCTGGCACTGATGCATAGAAAGAAACATTTGGATTTATGCTACCTACTTTCCGGGTAAACTAAATACAGTGGCGGACACCAGGTCATGCATATTCAATGACAACACCGAATGGATATTGAACCACCAGGTATTTACTGACATTATAGCTCAGTATGGAATGCCAGATAATGACCTTTTTGCATCTAGACTTAACCATCAGATACAACGCATGGGAACCAGACCCTGGGGTAGTAGTGATGGATGCTTTCTCGCTACTTTGGGGGGATTTGTTTTTCTATGCATTCCCCCTTTCTGCCTCATCAGTCGGGTATTGCGGAAAATTCAATTAGACTCCGCATCAGGGATACTGATAGTACCCGACTGGCCTACGCAGCCATGGTTCCCGGTGGTCCTCGACATGGTGAAAGAACCATGTCTTCCGATTCCCAAACGCCCGAATCTCCTGGTTCATCCCGTGACAGGGGAAAATCATCCGTGGCATGATTACATGAACCTGTTGGCTTGTAGGTTCTGAAAAGACCACTCCTGGAGTTCGGGCTGACGGACAGGGCCATGAACATCATCACAGCATCGTGCAGGGAGTCCACTAGGAGCCAATACCTCACCCATGTTAAAAAATGGGAGGTATTTTGTTCCAGAACTGCTACCATGTACAACTCTGCAGGCCATTACCGAACGTACTGGAATTCCTGGCACGCCTTCACTACGATGAGGGCCTCATTTACAGTGCCATCAACTGTGCTAGGAGTGCTTTGTCATCCTACCTCGGGCTTGGAGTGGGATCCCATCCCCTGGTGTCTAAACCTATGAGGGGTATTTTTAATTCTAACCCTCCTCAGGGGATTGGCACCAGTCACGACACTCTCATTGACTAAGCTCACCTACAAGGTAGTGATGCTGATGGCACTTGTTACTGCACAGCGGGTCCAGACCCTGCATAAATTACAATTGGATACAATTGGTGTCAACTCCTAACAAGGTGACCTTTTATGTAAATGAGTTACTAAAACATAACAGACCAGGGTCATCTGGTCTAAAATTGGAGTTCCTGGCCTATCCATTAGATAGACGCCTTTGTATAACCACACACCTTCGACACTACTTAGAGGTTACTAAAAATCTCAGGGGTGCGGAAATGGGCCTTATAATCAGTTTTAAATGCCCTCACTATAGGGTAACTGTTCAGACCATTTCAAGGTGGCTCAGGGTGGTGTTAGGTACAGCAGGGGTAGACACTGACGTTTTCAAATCTCATTCTACCAGGTCTGCGTCTACATCGGCGGCGAGGATGATGGAAGTTCCCATGAACCACATCCTCGCAACAGTGGGTTGGTCCAATGAGTCAACCTTTCAATGGTTTTATAACAAACCTGTGACCACACCCGCAACTTTTGCAAATACTATTTTAAGTTCTGTTTCTTAACTTCCCCGAAGTTAGGGGTTTTATTATTTGTTGTTAATAAATATATTATTGTTTTTCAGCTCTGTTTCAAGTCTGAAATACGTTAACATACTTCCTCCATTAGTCATTATGGCAGTGTGTGAGCATGGACTCGTTCCCAGGGCATGAAATCACAGAGCTTTGAAATCTTCACAAAGTCACTCACATGACTCCGAAGTAAAATAGTAAGATTAAACGAGAACTTACCAGTTTGAAGTTTGATCCTTATTTTATGAGGAGTTACGATGAGGATTTTTGTGCCCTCCGCTCCCAGCCCTTGATTATAAGGTCAACTGGTATGTTACTTCTCTTAATCTTACTATCTTCAGTCAACTCTACCATCTGTGATTTCACACTGCTGCTTTGAAGAATGTCGCGCATGCGTGCTGGCGGGGTCTTCACGAAATCCCTCATCGTAAATCCTCATAAAATAAGGATCAAACTTCGAACTGGTAAGTTCTCATTTAATCTTACTATTATAATTTACCTTCACTGAATTTTATATACAAGCAATCTTTAACAAACTTTGGAATCCTTCCAGCGTCTTCTCAAAGTTTATCTGAATGGAGGTTTGAAACATATCCAGAAATCATCACATGTACTTTCAGACTTCTTGTTGATGGAACGTCATCTTTATTTGACCGAGAAAGACTTGCTGGAGTATTCAGATTATTCAGACGCCAACAGAATTAAAGAGCTCAGCAGGAAGGCTGCATCCTCTTCCCCCTCTATCATATTGCATCGTATATCTGGTTAGCAGTTTTGTTGTCTGGCCCTGACAATGTTCCACCTGAAGCCGTGAACGTAGATATAGACTCATCAACAGACATGCTCTATGGCTTCTTTTGGTGAATTTCGGAAGAGGAAGAGACACTCACAGAATGGGCAGAGGGATACATCGTGAAACTGCCAAAAAAAAGGTGACCTAAGAAAATGTGACAACTATCAAGGATCACCCTACTTTCTGTACCTAATTAAATTCTCAACTAGGTCATCCTCACCCATCTTCAGGAAGCTTGAGACAAGAGGCTACGGGACCAGCAAGCAAGATTCAGGAAGAATCGCTCATGCACAGACCGCATAGCAACATTACGCATCATCATTGAGTAGTCTATTGAATGGAACATGTCCCTGAACATTAACTTCGTCGACTTTGAAAAAGCGTTAACAGCTTAGACAGGACAACACTATGGTGCCTAATGGACCACTGTGGAATTCCCACCAAGATCATAAATTTAATCAAGAACTCATATGATGGAACCTCATGCAAAGCTATACATGCAGGCAAGTTTTCTCAGAGCTTTACTGTCAGGAAGGGAGTCAAGCAGGGATGTCAATTGTCACCATTCCTGTTCCTCCTGGTGATTGACTGGAGCATGATGGAAACAACTGAACGGAAAAGAAATGGAATTCAGTGGACAATGTGGGAGCAGCTAGATGATTCTGACTTTGCAGACGACATAGCTCTTCTTTCACACACACAGATACAAATGCAGGAGTAGACGGACAGACTCTCACAAGCTGCAGCAAAACTTTGTCTTACACCCAATACAGCAAAGACACAGGTGATGAGGATCCACTCCAAAGCCTATCCTCACGCAGAGCACTGCTCTAGAGGAGCTAGAAACATTTACAAACCTAGGCAGTATTGTGGACATCACCAGAGGCAGAAAGAAAAAGTAGAATCAATAAGTCTAGGGTGGCGTTAAACATGCTCAGGAAGATCTGGAGCTCAAAACACATCTCAATCAACATCAAAATACGCATCTTTATCTCTGCCCCCTCTCTCTCTTCCTCCCCCCCACCTCCCTCTCTGCCCCCCCCTCTCTCAGCCCCCCCCCCCCCCCTCTCTGGTGGAGTATTGCATTCGGGAACCAGCGTTCCCCTGTGATGCCGTGCACCCCCCCACCCACCCACCACTCTATCACTACCACATTCCCTCTCCAACCCACTCCCCCTCCCTCTCTACCCCATCACCCTCTCCCTCTTTAACCCCCCCCCCCATGCCTGTGCAGTTAGGGTTATGCATGAGTGGATAAGGCAGGGAATGGGGTAAAAGGAGCAAATGAATGATATTAATATAATATCAAGGGAGGGGTTAGTGTGTGTGTGGGGGGAGGGTGGTTAGTGTGTGTGTGATGCCAAATGCCGCCCCCCAACCGCACATTGAGGACACGGGACTCAACAGGTCCCACCTGCTTTCGCTGATGACATCACAATGGATCTGCCTGCCTGCCATCTGCTCGTGCTGTGATTGTCTTGCTCGCACTGCGAGTGATGTCACCCCCCCCCCCCCCCCCCCCGCCTCTCCCTCCACCCCTACCCACCCCCCCCCCCCCCCGTTATTGAAAAGATGCTCGGGCATCTCTTTCTCTCGGAGCTCTCTTTCGGATCCTCGGTCGCCTCCTCTCTCTCCCCCCCTGGGCTTTGAAGAACGAGCAAGCCGGGCACTGTACTAGAGCTCTCGGGTCCGTCTCTGGTCAGGTCCATCTCGGGTCTGAAGCATCTTGGGTCGGGTCTCTCTCTCGCCCCATCCTTCTCTCCCCCCCCCCTCCTCTCCCCATCCTCCTCTCCCCCTCTTCCTCACCCCCCCTCCTCCCCCCCTCCTCTTCTCCCAATCCTCCCCACTCCTCTTCTCCCCTCCTCTTCTCATCGCCTCCTCTCCCCCCTCCTCCTCCCCTCCTCCTCCCATCCTCTCCCCCCTCCTCTCCCCCTTCCTCCTCCTCTCTCCCCTCCTCCTCTCCCCCCTCCTCCTCTCCCCCTCTCATCTCTCCATCTCCCTTCCCCTCCCCTGGCCTCTCTCCTCTCTCCCCACCCTCTCTCCCCCCTTCTCCTCACCTTTCCCCCCCTCTCCTCACCTCTCCCCCCTCTCCTCCCTCACTCCCCCCGCTCCCCCCCTCTCCTCCCCCACTCCCCCCTCCTTTACCCCCCTCCTCCTCACACCCCTCCTCTCCCGCCTCCTCTCCTCTCCTCTCCCCTCCTCTGCCCTCTCCTCCCCTCCCCCTCCTCTCTCCTCCCCTACTATACCCCCTGCTCTCCCTCTCTCCCCCCTCTGCAGCCCCTTTCCCCTCCCTCTCTCCCCCCTCTTTCCTACCCCTCTCTACACCTCTCCTCCCCCTATTACTTTCCTACCCTCTCTCCCTCCCCCCTATTTAAGAGTTTAAGGGGATCTTACCATGATCAGCCATGATCATATTTTGGCTCTCGAACATGGCCTACCCTGCACCTAATTTCTCCTATGTTTTCTATTACCCCCTTCCCCCTCTCCCCCCCCTTATTCGAAGGACGCCCCTGGAAATGAAGTCAGGACCTGGACTTGCAGTCATTTGGTTGATGCCCGCTCGCCGCCTCCCTAGAGTCCACGTCCACGCACTGCCCTCTCCCTCTGTCTCTACCCTCTCTCTGCGCCTATGCCCTCTCCCTCTGTCTCTGCCCTCTCTCTCTGTCTCTGCCCTCTGCCTCTGTCTCTGCTCTCTCTCTCCGTCCTCTCTCCGTCTTTCTGCCCTCTCTGCCTTCTTTCTCTGTCTCTGCCCTCTCTCTGTCCCTGCCCTCCCTCTCCATCTCTGCCCTCTCTCTCTGTCTCTCTGCCCTCTCTCCATCTCTCTGCCCTCTCTCTGTCTGTCTGCCCCCCTTCCTCTCTCTGCCCTCCCTCTGCCCTCCCTCTGCCCTCTCTCTGCTCTCTCTCTGCCCTCTCTCTGCCCTCTCTCTGCTCTCTCTCTGCCCTCTCTCTGTCTCTGCCCTCTCTCTGTCTCTGCCCTCTCTCTGTCTCTGCCCTCTCTCTGTCTCTGCCCTCTCTCTGTTCTCTGCATTTCATGGGAGACTCTTGCAGCACTTTCCATTGATGAAGTCATAGTGCCATCTCACAGATGTCCAATCACAATTGATCTCATTTACATATGACATCACAATGGGACAGGGGTGGAAGATTGCAACCTTCACGTGGTTCCACGAATGCAATCTACCTGCCGTGCACAATCAAATAAGATCAAATGGAACAAGTTGTTCTCCCCTCCCTCTCTACGCCTCACCCTCTCTACCCCCACCCTCCCTAGCCTGAATCTCTACCCCCTCCCCCACCCTCCCCCTCTACCCTCCATCTCTACCCCCCTCACCTCCTTCTCTACCCCCTCTTTCTCTACCCCCTCCCTCGCCCTCTCTAACTGCGCTTGCGCTGTTGGAGGCTATGTCTATGAGTGGATAGGACGGGGATGGGGGAAAATGAGCAAATGAATAATATTAATATACTATCAAGGGAGGGCTTACTGTGTGTGTGTGTAGGGTGGTTAGTGTGTGTGTGATGCCGCAGGTTACCCCCCCCCCCCCCCACTCCACCCGCAACTGTGCGTTGAGGGGACAGGACCCGATGGGTCGCACTTGGTCTAGTTTCATTTAATATTGTTATTTCATTCATTTTCAAGTTTATTGTGATTTTAAATACATGCATTTTGAGTTTTAATTTTTAATTATTAAGCTGTTTCTAAATGTCATTCCAGGAAAAGTTTCATTTGACCGAGGGACAGATTATGTGAATGATTTTCTATACCATAATATCAGTATTTATAAGATTCTCGTTGATTATAAAGTGGTTGAAAGGCCTGGTGGGCTGGCAGCTCAGTCACTCGGGCCTGGTGGGCTGGCAGCTCAATCACTCAGGCGTGGTGGGCTGGCATCTCAGAAACTGCCAGAAATTCTGCCCATACCAGGTGAGAGACTATGTGGGAGAGAAGGGGGAGAGGGTGGAGAATCAATTTTAGACATTTTTCTTCTTTTGCTGCAGATCACAGCAATGAAGGAGGAAAGTGTATACTGGCCTGGATCTCACAGGGAGCAAATAAAGGGAGGAAGAAA
Organism: Okamejei kenojei; assembly: GCA_035221665.1. NCBI lineage: Eukaryota > Metazoa > Chordata > Chondrichthyes > Rajiformes > Rajidae > Okamejei > Okamejei kenojei. Next base: position 53,225,381 of record CM069134.1, on the reverse strand, counting down.
AATACTGGGGTGAGATTTAATACTTGCAGGGGGAATACTTACTGATGGGCTAAAAGGACTCCTGGGATAGTATTAAAAAAACATATCTGAGAAATCTCAGTGAAAGGCACTTTTTCTGGACTTTTCCTAGTCTGGCACGGGCCTTTTGTGCCAAAATGCTCCTCCTTGGCTAATACGGGCATTTTGGGCAAAAGGGACGTCTCTTAGCTAATGGGGGTCTTTTGGGCCGAAATTAGTGGTTTCACGCAGGCCAAACAACTAATTTCATTTTATTTCCATTTCCATTTCAAGCACAGGGCAGGCCAAACAACTCATTTCATTTCCATTTCCATTTTGCAGTGCCATTTCAAGCACAGGGCATGCCAAACAACTCATTGCATTGTCATTTGATTTCCATTTTGCATTGCAGTTTCAAGCACAGGGCATGCCAAACAACTCATTGCATTGTCATTTCATTTCCATTTTGCATTGCAGTTTCAAGCACAGGGCAGGCCAAACAACTCATTGCATTGTCATTTCATTTCCATTTTGCATTGCAGTTTCAAGCACAGGGCAGGCCAAACAACTCATTGCATTGTCATTTCATTTCCATTTTGCATTGCAGTTTCAAGCACAGAGCAGGCCAAACAACTCATTTCATTGTCATTTCATTTCCATTTTGCATTGCAGTTTCAAGCACAGGGCAGGCCAAACAACTCATTGCATTGTCATTTCATTTCCATTTTGCATTGCAGTTTCAAGCACAGAGCAGGCCAAACAACTCATTGCATTGTCATTTCATTTCCATTTTGCATTGCAGTTTCAAGCACAGGGCAGGCCAAACAACTCATTGCATTTTCATTGAAGGCTAACAAATCATCTATTGCAAGTACATTGCAGATTCACAGTTCAGTTGATTCACAGCTTAGAATCACAGTTGTGGCCTCTCCCTCATGATCTTCCAGAGTGACTGACTCATGTCCAGGCATCTGGGGTTTTATAGTCCTGCCCCCCCCCCCCCCCTGGAAGGGGTGTTATCTTCATCATCGTGATTGGCAGAGAAGAGGACAAATCAGCTGATCTCAAGATTTTTTAAACATTCATAACTTTTTTATTTTTCATGGATCAGAAAAATCCTTGGGCCTGGCGCAGCGGAGGAGGACTGTGAGTAAGATGGCCAAAAATCATAGTGATATAGAGTAACTTTTTTCTCTAAAATCTATTAACAGAGCAGACAGGAAGACAATAGAGTCCCAGCCTGCTCAACCTCTTTTTATAGACTATTATTATTATTATTATTATTATTGCACTACTATTGTCTTTTTTAGTATGTGTGTATACGTATATATATATATATATATTATATATATATATATATATATATATATATATATATATATATATATATATATATATATATATATATATATATATATAAATATATATATATATTTATTTATTTATTTATTTATTTATTTATTTATATATTTTTATATATACACATATACACGCATACTAAAAAAAACAATAGTAGTGCAATAATAATAATAATAGTCTATAAGAAGAGGTAGAGCAGGCTGGGACTATTCCTTGAAGGGCAGGTGAATAAGGGGTGATCTTAAAGAGACACGTACAAAATCATGAGAGGAATAGATCGATAGATGCACAGAGTCTCTTGCCCAGAGTAGGGGAATTGAGAACCAGAGAATATAGGTTTAAGGTGAAGGGGGAAAGATTTAATAGGAATCTGAGGGATAACCTTTTTTACAAAAAGGAGTGGTGGTAGAGGAGATAGTTGAGACAGGGACAATAGCAACATTTAAGAAATAATTAAACAGTACATGGATAGGACAGGTTTGGAGGAATATGGGCCAAACACAGGCAGGTGGGACTACTGTAGATGTGACATGTTGATCGGTGTGGAAAAGTTGGGCAGAACGACCTGTTTCCACACTGTTTGACTCTATGACTCTTTGACTTAATGAGGCCAATGTTAACTTAATCTTGCATAGCCAATGCCATTCTAGAGTTAAAACTGTAACATAAAGTTGAAAGGCTTGGGGATGATCCAAAAGTAAAAATTAGACACGTTGACTTGTGTCATTAAAAGAAAAAGAAGGAAAAAAGAAGTCCCATGACTAAAGGGATTAAAATTGGAGTCAGGATGCAAGACGATGGGAAAATGGAGGCAAAATGTTACAGAACCTTAAGAAGAAGCTAATCGAGACCTTGCTCTGAATGGATTGACGCTATTCGGTAACATACCAAATACATTGTGTTATTGTAACTATTGCAGTAGTACAGAGGAATTATCAACTTTAAGTTTTATATTTATACAGGTTATTCCACGAAGATGGCAACCTTAGGATGATACGTTATGAACTGTAATCATAGTCATGAAGGCAGTTATGATGGAGCAACAATTGTAGAGCAGAATGCGAGAGCAGATGTGTATGAGATTCATCTGGGGATATGATCCATTGGAATTGTCAGTAACTGGAGCAAATGTTTCAGAGATGTTAAATACACTTTATAGTGCAGAGTATTGCAGATGAGGAGACTGTGAATTTATAGTTGGTTAATTTTATAGCTATGTAAATATATTCCTCTGTAAATAAATGATTATTCGTATAATTTCATTTATGAAAATAGTTAAATGATTGTATAATTTTATATAAGTACTTGTAGGGGTATACAGATTTACTTTTTTTTATGAAAGCGAATGAATTGTGTAAATATTTGTAATATGATTTTAGTGTACTTTATTTTTTACTTTTGATAGATTATTTTATAACTCATTACTATTACTGAGAATTTGGTGGATTTAATAAAGAATGCTCTTACGGTGGTTTTATCTTTATTTGTCTTTACAGGCTGCAACACTAACTATAAACACAATCATGATTTCTTCTGCATTTTATGGCTGTCTTTAGGTGATCTAGATCCTATGTTTTGGATTTCTTCTCAGTCCATATTTGCATTTCAAAATGTGTCTTCTTTTCTTTAAAATAAATAGCTCGATAGCACCTATCTTTGTAACCAAGTGAGCGGCATAGTAACACTACAGTAACAGTGCAGGTGCCCCATATCTCCAATTACCCTTAACAATGTTGCTGCCCGAGTGGAGTTTGCACATTCATTTTGTGACTACATGAGCTTCTCCTGTGTGCTCCATTTTTTAATTGAATTGAATTGAATACATTTTATTAGCCAAGTATGTATACATATAAGGAATTTGCCTTGGTGCTTTGCTCGCAAGTAACACCACGATATACAGTAGACAATTAAAAAAAAACATTATAATTTAAACATGTGAAGAATGAACTAAAATACCAGAGCAAAAGCAGGCTACAGACTTTTGGCTGTTGAGTAGAGCTACTGCTCATGGAAAAAAGATGTCCGGCTGTGGCAACTGACAGTCCGGAGTCGTCTTCCAGAAGGAAATGCTTCAAAGAGTTTGTGGCCAGGCCTCACCTCAGTTTCAGTTTCAGTTTCAGTTTAATTTATTGTCACGTGTACTGAGGTACAGTGAAAATCTTTTTTTGCGTGCCATCCAGTCAGCAGAAAGACAATACATTATTACAATCGAGCCATTTACAGTGTATTGATATATGAAGGAATAACGTTTAATGCAAGGTAAAGCCAGCAAAGTCCGATCAAGGATAGTCCGACGGTCATCAAAGAGGTAGATAGTAGTTCAGCACTGCTCTCCGGTTGTGGTAGGATGATTCAGTTGTGTGATTACAGCTGGGAAAAAAACTGTCCCTGAATCTGGAGCAGTGCATTTTCACACTTCTATACCTCAGTAGGTTCATTGCTGACTAATTGACCTTTAGTGCAGGTGCTTGGGAAAATCAATAGTGTATTGATGTGTGTCAGAACAGATTAGAACAGAAAATGAATTGGAGAATAGGATTGATGGGATTTCTCTGAGAATCAGCAGAGATCCAATGGGCCAAATTACTTCTTGCTTTGTTGTATGAAACAGTACATTTTGAAAAATGTTTAATGTCTAGCTATCTCCATGTGGTTGAAGGTTGAATTTTGATTGGAATTATATTAGGATGACATGTAAATACTGTCTAATGTTGCAGATCCTCATTTGTGCATTTGTGGAATTTTCTGCCACAGAAGGCAGCGGAGGCCAATTCACTGGATGAATTTAAAAGACAGTTATATGCCCCTGTCCCACTTCGGAAACCTGAACGGAAACCTCTGGTGACCTTGCCTGCGACCCAAGGTTTCCATGAGGTCGCCGGAGGTTTTGGTCACTCGCCTGGAAAGCCTCAAGCTGGATCGACCGACCTGGCGGTGCAGGCTCGAACGGCCAAATGGCCTCTTCCTGCATCAATTTTTTATATTTCTATGTTTCTTTGATGAGATCCAATGTTTGTATTTGGAGGCAGAGATAAATTTTCAATTATATTTGATGTCCAAGTTGTTCCTGATGTTAATTGAATCCAAACGCAGCGCTTTGTAAACAAACTCAATTGATAGCAGACCAGTCACTTGTTCAGAGTTACAATTTTTAATTATTTCAGGCTGAAATTGAACGAATGCTGAACGAAATAGTAAGATTAAACGAGAACTTACCAGTTCGAAGTTTGATCTTTATTTTATGAGGAGTAACGATGAGGGATTACGTGCCCTCCACTCCACACCCTCATAAAATAAATGATCATCTGGTAGTTCTAAATCTATGATGAGCCTTACTATCTTACTCCGGCTATTGTGTTCTGTGTTTTTCATGCCGCTGCTTTGAAGTATGCCGTTCCAGCGCCAGGCGGGGCTTCTTCACGTAATCCCTCATCGTTACTCCTCATAAAATAAAGATCAAACTTCGAACTGGTAAGTTCTCGTTTAATCTTACTATTTTACTTCGGAGTCACGTGAGTGACTACGTGAAGATTTTGAAGCTTCTGTGTTTTTCATGTTGTAGAATTCTTCCATACGACAGTCCGGCTAGGTCAACACATACATGAGAAAAACCAGACTAGTTTTAGTTCTTTCCATAAATATTTTAATGATAAAAGAACATATAATAACCCTCTTTTTACATCTGGGGGAACCATTACAAAGTGATAAAAGATATAAGTGATAACATAATTGATAATATCAATCAATAGTGAAACAAAGCAGGTGATTATAGTGAACCCAACACCGCGTGTCCAAAGCCTGTCATTGTGTGAACAGGTTTATTGTAGAACTTTGAAAAAGTTTCTTCTTTACACCACCCTGCGGTTTCTAAAATGTGTTTGAGTGGTACGTCCTGTAACTTCGCCGCGGATGTAGCTGCTGCCCTGGTGGAGTGAGATTTGAACACATCAGTGTCTACTCCTGCTAAAAGTAACACCTGTTTTAACCACCTTGAGATTGTTTGCACTGAAGCTTTTGTGTGTGGTTTCTTATGCGTAATCATTAATGTTTTTTCATCACCTCGAAGAGTTTTGGTAACTTTTACATAATGATTCAAATGTTTAACTACACACAATGTTGGATCAATGGGATAAGCTTGAAACATTACCTTTGCTCCAGTTCTCCCTGGTCTGCTTTGTTTGATCAGATCGTAAACATAGAACACAATGTTATCTGCAGTCACATGCATACAGTCTAAACGTAACATTTGTAATGTTTGCACCCTTTGAGCTGAAACCAATGCCATTAACATTACTAATTTAAATGTTAACTTTTCCAATGACAAAACTTTGATTGGAGTCCATTGCCTAAGTAAAGTAAGTACAATGCTAACATCCCAAATTTCTGTATATCTTGGTTTGGGTGGATTTTTGTTAAAGATTCCTTTCATAAATCTGGATATTAATGGATGTGATCCAATTGATTTCTGGTCAGAGATTTGTCCTAAAAAAGATGATAAGGCACTACGTGCACTATTAATGGCACTGTAACTTAAGTGTTGTTCAAAATGCAACTCGGCAAGGAACTCCAATATGTTTGCAATGTTCACAGTATGATAGGATATATATGATTGTCTGCAAATTTTTTCCCATTTCTTTATATGTGTCATTTATTGTCTCTGAGTGCTATCTCGCCATGATGCGACTATAATATCCGACAATCCAAGCTCCTGTAGTGGTCTGGTCAAAACCTGCAGATTAACAAATTCATATAAGCATGTAATGGATGAATTTCTTTGGTTACTGGTTTTATCAATAAATCACTGCTGCTAGGAATTGACATATATGGTTCTTTAATCATGTTTAACATCAATGGGAACCATGGTTGTGTCGGCCAATTTGGAATTACCAATAATCCTGTGGCAGAATCTTGTTCTATTTTCTTCAAACATTGCTGAACCAGAGCAAATGGCGGAAAAGCATAAAAGAACATATTCCCCCAGTTTAGTGATAAAGCATCTACTGCTACTGCGTCTGGATCTGGTTCCCAAGACACATATTTAGGCAATTGATGATTTAGTCTTGATGCAAACAGATCAATGTCTGGTAACCCATATTGAGCCACAATTTTACTGAAAATTACTGGGTTCAACATCCATTCTGTGTTATCTTTAAACATCCTTGATCTATTGCCTGCCACCACATTGTCTTTACCTGGGATGTAATTTGCCGAAATCCAAATTTGGTGGTTAATACACCATTGCCATATCTGATTGACCAAACAACCACATGATACCGATCTGACTCCACCCATGTGATTAATATATGCAACAGCTGTTTTATTGTCTAATTGTATCAGTACATGCAGATTCTTTTTTGTAGAACAATATGCCTTCAACCCATAAAATGCACCCAATAATTCTAAATAGTTAATACCATATGTTTGGAGAAACATTTCCTCTTGGACAGTCCATCTGCCCCCACAGCTGGTGAATGAATCTGTCGCCCCCCATCCGAGAGCACTAGCATCTGTTTGTAAAATTACTTCAGGCTGCTGTATCAGAATATTTTTAGCAGCTTGTGGGACATTTTCAATCCACCATTGTAATTCTAATAAAGCTTCTTTTGTTAATTGCATAGGCCTATCAAAATGGCCAGCTCTCTTTTTTAGAGCTCTTATTTTGTCCCTTTGAAGGTTTTGGTAATGTAATGGACCAAATTCTACTGCAGGAAATGCTGCCACTAATTTACCAATAACCTTTGCTACTTCTCGGATGGAGGGACAAGGTTTGTGAATGAGACCCCTACAGGTCACTAAAATATCATCAATCTTATCTGTTGGCAAAGTTACTAACATAGTAACTGAATTAATCACAAACCCCAAATAGTTAATTGACTGTGCTGGCTGCAGCTGGGACTTAATTGGATGAATCAAGAAACCTAACTTCACAAATAAAATTTTAGTTGCTGAAACTGATTTTTCAGCTGATTCCTGATTACTATTGATGATTAAAATGTCATCCAGATAAGCCATAATGATGTGTTTTTGTGCTCTTAATTGTGCTAAAGCTGGTTTCAACAGCTTTGTAAAGAGCCTGGGAGCTGAACTTAACCCATTTGGTAAAGCTTTGAATTGCCACAGCTGTCCCAGCCAATTAAATTTTAAATACCTTTGAAAGAACTGATGTATTGGTACTGAATAGTATGCATCCTTTAAATCAATTGTAGCCATATAACAACCTGCTGATATCAAATGTCTTGCAGTGTTGAATGTTTCCATTTTAAAATATTTATATTCAACAAATTTATTAAAGTTTGTAAGGTCCAGAATAATTCTGCAGCCACCATCTTTTGTATTTCTTGGAAATATATTTGACACAAATTGATGCTCACGTTCAACAGTTTTTTTCAATAACACCTTTTTTAAACAATTTGTCAATTTCCACATTAATTTCTGCCTCTTCAATTGCAGAAAACATGAAACCATAAGCAGGTTTATTTTGTACCGGAGAATTAACACCTTCTTTGAATGTAATAGTAGCTCCTGAAACTGTTTGTAAAATAAACCGATCAGATGTGATGGCAAGCCATTCATCATAAAACATTTGTAATCTCCCTCCAACTGGAGATTTGTCCACAGTTTCTTTAAGCATAGAATAAATTTTTTGTACCTCTCCATATGAACGTGGTGGTCTCCTTCTCCCCGTATACGGGTGAACATTAGGCTGTGTCAGATGATAATATTTTCTTATCATATTCCTGCCTCTGTTTCCAAAGTCAAATCCCCTTCTTGACGAAAAATACCTTTTTTGTCCAAAGACGAAAGGTCTCATGTGGCTAATAGATTTAGCCTCTTCATCCATTTCTCTTATTTGCTTAGGCAGGTTTTCTCCAAATAGATAACCAGGAGCTTGAACACCACTAGATCGACACAGACCTGCAAACCTTGGATGAAATATGGGCCGAATCGTAATTTTCCTCATACAATTAATTTCATAGAAGGAATTGCATAATAAGCCCAAAGTATCTTTTTGGATTTTATCCAATTCCAACCCCTCCATTTGCCTTCCAAAAGCAGTAATGGCAGCTGAAATCAATTTGAGGATTCTTTGAAATCTTATTTCTTGTCCTCTCATGCCTGGAGTCATAGGCATCCATATAGACGGATTAACCGTAGGTACCTTCAATGAGGTGCAATTTTCCGGTGTTTTATATAATTCTGCTGTTTCAATCATCACAGAATCTTGAAGTTGATGAGATACCATATAATTAATACTGGCAGCTAGGTTTTCTTCCATAGCCTCACCACTTCCTTCAGGTATAGCAAAATCTTTTGCCATCTCAGGCACATCTGACCTCCTCTTTTTTATTCGTGCACTCATAATCCAGATCACCACTTGCAGGGTCTGTCTTTTGCAGCCCTGATACACTTGGAATTATATCCAATGAGACTTCCTCCGCCCTTAATCCTGGGTCTGGAGTTTCAAATTCCCAATTTGGCACATAGCCATATTCTGTATATTCAAACCCCTCAGGGTCATTTTGGGAAACTTCTGGGTACTGTGATCCTTGTCTCATTATATTTTGGAGCACTTTCTCCATATGTTCCATTTTTAGCCATATAGCTTTATTATCCGGAGGACTTTCATTATCAGAGTCATTATCAGAAACCACGGGCCTCACGGATTTCTTTTTATTTTTTCTAGGAACATTTTCCTCCGTGGTTTGCATTTCTGGAGAAATTATAGTCTCACTAACGGGTGAATCAGCGGCCACCGTTATCGGAACCGGATCCGCACTAAACTCTTGTCCCGACTCTTTAGCTTCACCCCGGGACGATCTTTTTATCCGCAAAATTTTCCTTTGAGACTTCTCCATTTTTCTTTTCCATTATCTGGCTAAATCAGTACGCCAGCGTGACTCTGATTTTAAATTTTACTTTCTCTTTTGCTGTTTTTACCAGCGTAACGTCATTTTTAGAACGTCCCCTCTTTTCCTTACACTTACCTGCGGGTCCGTTCCGGCCGCTGCGAGGAGCTGCGCTCTGCAACTCTTGCTTCTGCTGTCAGCGTCGACGTAATGCCGTTCCAGCGCCAGGCGGGGCTTCTTCACGTAGTCACTCACGTGACTCCGAAGTAAAATTGAAGGTTTTACGAATGTTCTTCAACATTTTCTATCACAGAGTTCACACAACTCATTGTCCAATCTGTAATCATATGCTGATGTTGTATATAGAACAGGATAGAACAGGATATGAGCCCTTCGACCCACAATGTTTGTGCTGAACATGATGCCGTTAAACCCATCTCATCTGCCTGTACGTGATCCATATTCTTCTATTCCCTGCACTTCCTTGTGCCTATCCAAAAGCCTCTTAAATAACTCTGCCATATCTACCTCTACCACCACCCCTGGCAAATATGTTCCAGGCACCCACCACTTTCTGTGTAAAATAACTTGTTTCGCACATCTCCAACAATCTTTCCCCCTCACACCTTGTAGCTATGCCCTCTAGTGTTGCACATTTCCAACCTGGCAAAAAGGGCTCTGACTACCCTATCTATACCTTTCATAATTTGATATATTTCTATCAAGTCTCCCCTCAACCTCCAACGTTCCAGAGAAAACAATCCAACCTCTCGAACCTCTCCCTGTAGCTGAAGCCCTCTAATCCAGGCAGCATTCTGGTAAACCTCCTCTAAACCTTCTCCAAAGCATCTGCATCTTTCCTGTAATGGAGCGACCAGACATGCACACGATACTCCACATACGGCCTAACCACAGTCCCACACAATACACAAAACCAAAGAGATTATGCAATGAAAATCAAAATAGTAGGTGAACTCAATGGGTCATGCAGCATCTGTGGAGGCATAAGGTGCATGTTAATACCTATCACTGAGACCTTACATCAGAAATAAGAGTACAGATGAAAGATTGCTAGTGGATAGCAGCATGAGGAAGGGGTGTAACAATGTTTGGCAGGTGATAGAAGGAACCAGATGAGGAGGAGATGAGAGACAGATAGAATTCTATTTGGGTAGATTACAAACTTTGTATTTTCCATTTTCAGGTACCCATGCACCCATGATGTTCTTCTCCCACATATGATCAACCGATCAGCCGGATTTCTTCTCCCCACCCAAACCTGCACCTGGTTCTGTCCGCCTCTCACCACCTCCTTGTTCCACCTGTCACTTACCAGCCTCTGTCCAATCCGGCCCTCACACTGCTGTCTACTGTGGTGGAGGACACCACTGGGAGGCAAGTGTTCCTGAATCTGTAAAATCCAATATTCATACCATACTGTTTTCAGCTACACAACTGGAAAATTAGTTGCTGTTTTTCCAATTTGCATTTGACCTCTCCGTAGTAAAGTCCCTCCCACCCCCTCCACCCACCTGATTGATTTGCTCATCATCCCCTTCCCATCTGGCTGAACATAATATCTATCAGTCTCTGCCTCATAATATCTATCTTCCCTCGTCCCACTCAGTCCTGATGGAGAGTCTGAGCCCTAAAGGTCAACACACACGTTTTGCCCTCACTGAGGCTGCTGGACCCATTTGTTCCTTCCAGCACTCTGTTTGTCTTGGTGAGGTCTCAACTTTAAACCATTTACTTGTTTTTATCCTGTTTCTTTGAACACTTTTTGAACTTACACAGTTTCATCCTTAGCAGCGAAAAATAAACACTTTTGAGGAATGTTAGAATTAGTCTTGCATTAAAAAAAATACATTCTTGTTAAATAAACATGCGAGATTATCCCTGATTGTTTCAAGCTACTTTCCAAAATTCCTATTTAAAAATTCACAAGGTTTTGTATTTGCAGATTACTTTTCTCAAATAATTCACATTAACTGGAATGTTAACTGAAAGCAGACATGGTGCTTCATAATCTGCACTGAAATTGTTCCCTTCACCTTCCACCGTTCCCATCATCTTTTCCATCACATGCTTAACAAATACAGTTCCCCTGCAGACCCAATTATCACACAGAATCTCCGTAATTCCTTCTGCAGCCTTTCAATCTCACCTTCACATGCTTCAGATTGTTTGTGGCGTTCCTACATCAACCTAATATTTATAAATCACAGCATTCCTGAATTACTTGGTTATTTTCATCTGTACCACGATCCACCATTTCACCACTTCCACTGTCCCATACATCTCAGTGCAACAAGTTGGATCTGCTTTCACAAGGGTAAACTTTTGGAAAGTGGCCAGCCTGAAAGAGACTCTGGGTGGGTTCTGAAATTGTGTGTCGATCGACACTCCACAGTCTTCACTGACATTGTCAACCTTTCACTTCGACAGACCACTGTCCCCATTTGCTTCAGGAAAGCCTCCTTCATTCCAGTGCCCAAGAAGACTAAAGTAGAAGGGTGGGTGAACACAACCCTGTCCTCATCCATAACGCTGCCGTAGAGATGGTTGTGAACTTCAGATTCCTAGGCATCCACTGGCAATCTGTCCTGGTCCCTTGACATTGATGCAGCAATCAAGAAAGCACATCAGCATTTTTACGTTCCTTGGTGTTCAAGAAGACTTGGCATGGGAATTTTCTTGAATTTCTACAGATATGCTGTAGAAGGTATTCTGATGGGCCGCAACTGCTCTGGTCCTGACAAACCTTCAGAGAACGGTGAACACGGTCAAGTCCGTCACAGGCTCATCACATCCTTCCATCCAGTCTATCTTTACAGTGTGTTGCATCAAGGAGGGTGGAAGTATCTTCAAGAATGCCTGCCACCCTGGCTATTCCCTTTTCCCTCTTCTACAGTATCTTCTGGGCAAAACAAAAACCTAGACGTGCAGATTGCTATTAGACACACTGCTATTGGACTCCATAAACCAATCACGCCTTTCATACCCCATTCCCGGAGGTACTGCGATGCACTTAAAGCTATCTTTTAGCTTTTAGTTTAGTTTAGTTTTGGTTCTTCTGTAATTGCATTTTTGTTTTTTTTACACACTACTTCAGATATCACTACAATCTTTGCACCATTCTGCTGTTTCGCAATAGTCAATGTATTTATTGTGGTAGCAATCGTGACCAAGTGTAGAGTGACAGCCATAGTGCCATATTGTATTGAAACAGGCCCTTCAGCCCCACTTGTCTATGTCGTTTAAGATGCCCCATCGAAGGTAGTCATATTATTAGTTTTTGGCTCATATCACTCTAAACCTTTCCTATCAATGTATAAATAAGCTTTAAATGTTATTAGAGTGACTGCTTCCTGTATATTATTTATTCTATGAGTTTTATGCAAACAGGAAAATGTCATTGCACCCTGATGTACATGACAATAAACTTATCTGAATCAGGTTAGGTTTGGGCACAGGGTAAACCAGAGTTAGGTTCCCAGATATTGGCTGGGATCATGACTGTGTGGTGTCTTAATATTGTGCTGGTACAGTGAAAGCAACATGTCTGAAGAAGGGTCTCATCCTGAAATGTCACCTATTCCATTTGTCCAAGATGCCGCTTGGCCCGCTGAGTTGCTCCAGCATTTTGCATCTATCTTTAGATTAGATTAGATTCCTTTATTGTCATTCAGACCTTTCGGTCTGAATGAAATTTTGTTATCTTACAGTCATAACATATAATAAATTAAAACAAAACACACAATAAACATATATTTAACATCCACCACAGTGAGTTCACCAGGCACCTCCTCACTGTGGTGGCAGGCAAAAGTCTTAAAGTCTTTGTCTTCTTCCCTACCTGTTCTCCCTCTGCGCTGAGGCGATCCAGGCCTCCGATGTTATCGTCCACTAGGCCCGTGGCCGAACCTCCGAAGCCAGGCTGCCACCACCGCCATCGCCGGAATGCTGGAATATTGCCACAGCTCTAAATCAGGGTCCACCGCTGGAACGCTGGAGCGCCAGAGCTCTGAAGCCGGGCCGCCGCTGGAGCAACTGCTGGAGCACCGGAGCTCTGAAGCCGAACCAGTATACCTTCAGTATAAACCAGCATTTGCAGGCCCTTCCTACACGATTAGGATCTTATTGTCCACTTATATCCACATGTAGGTACCTTAGGCTTGTGGATTAAGTTTCCTAGAAATTTCCTGAGTGATCATGGGGAATGGAATGAACTTTATTAGGTGTGTATCTGATGCATTGCCCTACACAACAGTGATTCACAGCATACGTATTCAGTTAAACTTTTAGAGCAACACAATCTACCTTGGAAATTTACTTCAAAAAATTACAATAAATGTGAACATTTGTTAAAAAAAATCAAGTTAAAGTGCCCAATATCAACACACCATGAGGCACATATTCCTCCCTGGAGAAGGATATAGTTTCTAGGTGTGACCATCTCTTTGTTAAAACTTTTTACATAAGGAGCTTTCTTCAACAATTTTTATGGAATATGTCCAAAGACGTACAGGTTTGTAGGCTAATTGGCTTGGTGAAATTGCAAATTGTCCCCAGTGTGTGTAGGATAGCGTTAGTGTGTGGGGATCGCTGGTCGGCTCGGACTCAGTGGGCTGAAGGGCACGTTCCTGCGCTGTATTTCTAAACTAAACTAAACTTAACTAAGTCCAGTACACCAAATAGTATTTACTAACTGAGGTAAACAAGTCCTTGGCACACCATGAAAAGGCTGATGGTTGTCCAGACAGCTTGGCTCACTGATACGAATACATTAAACCTGCTATTGGGGTTGAATGCATCCTACTCATCCTCTGATAACTCTGCAAACTCATGTCCTGGTGAGATGCGCAATAATCCAGATTGTGCTAGCTAGTTCGAACAGAGAGAACTACATATATTTAAGGGTTCTGAAGCTTATGTTCCTGTCAAACCCGCTCTTAGATAAGTGGATTTTTTACCTGCTGGGAGACATTAAACTGTCTGTCTGGCAAACAGAAACTATTTTGCGGATTCTTCAATTGTTTGTTTTGGACATTCTTAAGCACTGTGATGGATATTCATGAATGTTTGACAGCTGGCTAACCAAACTAAAATATATATTTCAGCTTAAACTTCTGCTTTCTTTTGATGCTTTATTTTCCAGGATTTACAATTTAATATTTATCATTCACTTCGTCTTTTGTATGTCAATTGTAGCCCATTTGCTCTGTTCAAATAAGATCCTGGAGAGTAGATTGAACCTTGAGCAGGGTAAATTACCACCACTCTTGGGCTTCTTTAATGCCCGGCAGGAAACACAACACCAACTATTTGGCAGGGATTTCATGAGTGTTAGAAACATGGTTCCAGCACAAGACTATGACAATTATAAAGCAACAAATTTTCACCTTGATGATTTAAAAAAATGCGAACTCTTGTTTATTCACAGAGCAATCAACTTTTAACATCCCAAATTCCCTGAAACAAAGCTAATCGAAGGACCAGCAGTCCAACACAACTCGTTGCCAGTTTGGTCTTTAGTACCCCACAGCTGCACTGCTTAATCGTTAGACTATTCGCGTTCAATTATTGAGAATAGATAAACTGACAAGTTGGCATTTCAGAAGCTGACCAATGAATCACACATTAGTAAAGCAACCTGTGTATGAAATATTTTTTACATTTGCATCCAATTACACAGATAACACATTTTGAATGAAAACGTATCACTGTTGAGACTCCCAATCCCTGGGAGAATGTTCATATTATTTTAATCCCCAGTGTAACTGATTAAATATTGTATAAAGAATATATTCTGAACTCTCCTAGCCAACTTAATAATTAAAACCTGTTGCCAAGATATAAAGGCATAACACTAAATAAAAATGAAATGTTCTGTCCAGAGTATAAAACCATTATAAATTTGGATTGAACAAAATAAATTAAATTATATAATTGCATCATCTCTACATATTCAATGATGTTGGAAATTTATCGGGAACTGTAAATAAAAGAACGATTGTGGATTTTTGTGACAACGTGTGTCGGTGTTTTTGGGAAGTCTGAAAGAAAAGATTTCCCTCGGGCCCTGCCAAAGCTAACGAGAAGATGAAATTCACATTGTAACTAGCCAGATTGAGAGATTGGCAATAGGGTTAGGTAGAGGTTGGGTGGGCGAGTTTGGAGGGTGAAACTGGGGAGTGCAGTGGAGGAAAGGGTGGCACAGTGGTGCAGCGCTTTGCTTTTAGCGCCAGGGACCCAGGTTTGATCCTGACTATGGGTGCTTGTCTGTACGGAGTTTGTACGTTCTCCCCTGCATGAGTTTTCTCCGGTTTCCTCCCACACTCCAAAGAAGTACAGGTTTGTAGGTTAATTGGCTTGGTATAACTGTAAATTGTTCCTAGCGTGTATAGGATGGTGTTAGTGTATGGGGACCGCTGGCTGGTGTGGACCTAATGGGCCGACGGGCCTGTTTCCACACTGTATCTCTAAACTAAACTAAATTAGACAAAAGGTCACGGCATGAAAGAGGAGTTGAGAGCAATGTACGAAGAATGAAAAAGGTTTTGTGCTTAGGGTTTAACTGATGGGTGGTTGATGGTCAACGTGACATGAAAGGTCTGTTTCCATGCTGTATGACTGCGATGCCAAAAAGGCCACATTGGTGGAGCAATTATTTTTAGGAACATAGTAGTCTGCTCAGTTGGGATGCTTGATTGAGGTAGTTAAGGAAAGTTATCATGGGTAAAAACAGCAGGAGCCTTGACATTGGTCTTATGCCTGTTGAACAGCAGGGTAGGGTAAAGGGACTGTCCCATTTAGGCAATTTTTTGGGCGACTTCAGACGATTGCCACAACATTTTCAATATGTTGAAATTTTTTCAGCGATAGCGGCGACAATTTTTGCTATCATAGGTTGTTGTAGGTTGTCGTAGGGTGACGTCGGTGCTGTCGTAGGTTGTCGCCAGGTGTCGTAGGTAAATTCTATTAAAACTAATCCCTGGCAGTTGCCTAAAGAGTCACCTAATGGGCCTGTCCCACTGAGGCGACTTTCTAGGCGACTGCGGGAGACTATGTCACATGGTCGCCACATGTTCACGGGTGGTTGCCGGGGAGTCGCCTTCATGGTCGTGAGGAGTTCCCGCATTCTGGGAAGTAGTCGCGGCCTCATTATGGTTGCTGTGAATTTTTCAACATGTTGAAAAATTAGCGGCAACTAGAATGAAGTTGCCATGGAGTGTAGCGAGAATTCTCAAGCTGTAGGTGGGTCGCCAGGAGGTTGTAATGGGTTGCCAGGAGGTCAAAGGTTCTCGGAAGTTCTCGGAAGTTGTAGCGGGTGCTGACCGGTGAATTTCATTGGCTCATTGGGAAAAAAAAGGTAAGCAGTAGTTTTCAGAGCCAAGGATAGCCGACCGGTATTGTTAAATGTCCGCCGAGCTTCACAGCCGTGTATCTCTGGCTTCTTTAAAGTTGCCTCCACTCTTTCTCCCGCCCTCTTTTAAAGGACTTACCGTACACTGTGCTTTAGCCGTCTTTTTACAGCGACAACCTTCCTGTTCATTGCGGTGTGTGTCTCTTTCACCTTGGCTTTACGCCGTGTGAATTTTTTCGACAGCACTCTCCCCACTTGCTTTGTCCCCCACCTGCATAATGGGCTGGTGAAGGAAGCAATGTGATTGTGTGTGTTCCACTCTGGCTGCGCCATTCCAGTTGAGGGTTTTTCAGGTGACTGCCGGCAACTTGACAGTGGGACAGGTAAGTCTACGCAAGCAAGTGGCAGGGTCAACTACATCTCTGAGGGGGCACTGGACATTCTGAGAGGGGTGATCAACCAGAGGTCATCAATCATATTGGTACCAGTAACTTAGGTAGGAAGTGGGGGGGGGGGGGTAGATATTACGTTATAAAACAGGACCTCCAGAGTTGTAATTTCAGGATTATATAGAAACATAGCACATAGACATAGAAATATAAGTGCAGGAGTAGGTCATTTGGCCCTTCGAGCCGTTCAATATGATCATGGCTGATCATCTAAAACCAGTACCCCCTTTTCCTAATCTGATACCATTAGATAATAATCTTCCTTCCTGTTCTTACCACCAATGTGGATAGCCTCACATTTATCCACATTATACTGCATCTGCCATGCATCTGCCCACTCACCCAACCTATTCAAGTCACCCTGCAGCCTCATAGCTTCCTCATCGCAGCTCACACTGCCATCCAGCTTTGTGTCATCCTCAAACTTGGAAATGTTGTAAGGTAAGAAATGGAAAGATACCACCATTCAATATGTGGCTGAGGAGCTGGTGCAGGAGATTCAGATGTGAGAAGTGGGAACCCTAAAAGAGGGATGAGTTGCAACTAAATTGTAGGGGAACCAATATCTTCACAAGGAGGTTCATTAATGCTGCTTGGTAGGATTTAAACTAAAGTGGCATTTGGAAGGGTACCAGAGCATCAGGTCAGCAAATGGAGTAACTGATGGGACAGTAGAGGTTATGACAAATAAGTCTCAAAGGAAGGACAGGCAGGGTCTGGTTAATGAAGATAGTGAGACTGATGAGCTGAAATATGTTTATTTCAAAAGGTAATAGATAGTGCATATGAAGTTGGAGCCTGAAGTTGTATCATTGGCCTCTCAAAAGCCAGTGGGAGATAGAGCAACAAATATATAGACAGATTATGGAACGGATTTGTTGTAGTGGGTCACTTTAACTTCATCAATATCGACTGGGATTCCCTTAGTACAAGAGGCTTAGAATGTACAGAATTTATTAGGTGTATCCAAAAGGGTTACTTGAAATATTTCTGGGTAGTCAAACCATAGGAAGGACAATACTGGACCTTGTACTGAAACAAGCATCACCAGGAGACTGGCTTTCATGTTCGAGAGCATTTATGGAACAGTGATCACAACTCCTTAAGTTAAAAAAAAATTATGAATAAGCATAAGTATTAAATTGGAGGAGAGCAAATTACTGCAGCATTAAACAAGAGTAATTGAGAATAAATTAATAGTAAATCAATGTCTGACATGTGTGAGTCATTTAAAGTGCAGCTGATCAGAGGTCAGGGGCGTTATGTTCCAGTAAGGAGGAGGGAGGACGGCAAGGCAAGGGCAGCTGGGATGACGAGAAAAATAATAAATATGATCAACAAGAGAAAGGAAGCGTATGCGAGGTTTACAAAGATGAAATCAGACAGTGCCTTTGAAGAATGCAAAAAAAAAGCAGGAAAGAACTCAAGCAGGGTATTAAGAGGATAGACACAAAGCACAAGACACATAGTGGGACAGGCAGCATCTCTAGAGAGAAGGAATGCGAGACGTTTTGGGTCGAGACCCTGCCTTAGATCTACTGAACATCTCGACCCGAAATGTCACCCATTCCTTCTCTCCAGAGATGCTGCCTGTCCTACTGAGTTAATCCAGCATTTGTGTCTATCTTCAGTTTGAACCAGCATCTGCTGTTCCTTCCTACACAGTGTAATAAGAGGGCCATATGCATCCATGAATATGATTGGCAAGTTTGATTGAAAAGAATCCCAAAGCATATTATACACACACTAAGAGCAAAAGGGGAAAAGGGGAGAGATTAGGATCACTCAAGGACAAAGGAGGGAATTTATGGTTGTAGTCAGACAATGTAGGTGGGGTACCAAACAAGTAATTTACACTGGGGCTCACCAAGGAGAAGAGAAGGGTGAATAGCAAGTAGCATTGTCAGAAATACAAATAGATAATAGGTGCAGGAGTAGGCCATTCGGCCCTTCAAGCGAGCACCGCCATTCAATGTGATCATCCACAATCAGTATCCCGTTCCTGCCGTTTCCCCATATCCCCTGACTCCGCTATCTTCAAGAGTCCTATCTAGCTCTCTCTTGAGAGTATCCAGAGAACTGGCCTCCACCGCCCTCTGAGGCAGAGAATTCCTCAGATTCACAACTCTCTGTGTGAAAAAGTGTTTTCTCATCTCTGTTCTAATGGCTTACCCATTATTCTTAAACTGTGGACCCTGGTTCTGGACTTCTCCAAAATCGGGAACATGTTTCCTGCCCCTAGCGTGTCCTAACCCTTAATTTTCTTATATGTTTCAATAAGATCACCTCTTAAATTCCAGAGTATCCAAGTCCAGCCGCTCCATTCTCTCAGCATATGACAGTCCCACCATCCCGGGACCCTACATTTTCTTGGGTACTTAGAGGTCAAGCAGGAGGTGGTGTTAGGCCTCTTGAAGAGCACTAAAATGGACAAGCCCCAGGTTATTGAGAGAGGCAAGAGGAGAGATTGCAGGGACCATTCCCTTGCCTGGTCTTTCCCCTTGAGGAGGAATTTATTTTGCTAGAAGGTGATGAACCAGTGAAATCGTTGCCACAGATGACTATGGAAGCTAAGACATTGGGTATATCTTGAAAGCAGAGATTGATCGGTTCTTGATTAGTAAAGGTGTCAAAGTTTACTAGGTGAAGGCAGGAGAATGAGATGGAGAGGGGAAAATCGATGAGCCACGATCGAATGGCAGAGTAGACTTGAAGGGCCAAATGACCTAATTCTGCTCTTATATCTTCTGCTCTTATGCCAATTGCCCCCGCTCATCTGTAGTCACCTATCACTTGCCAGGCTTTGCCCCACCTTTATCTCTCCTTTTTAGTTTTCTCACTCCTAGTCCATCAATCTGAGGAAAGACCCAGCCTAAAGCTTCATCTGTCCATTTCCCTCCACAAATGTTAGCTGATCACTTGAGTTCTTCCATGCATTTTTTTTTTGCTCAGGAATTGCCATGTAACTGACATCTTCATTGTTTCTCAAGCCTTTAGTTCATTTACACCTTAATCTTTAATTTCTTGCCTTGTTATCATTCCCATATTAACCACTTTAATCCCTCCTCCCTTTTACTCTGTCAAATAACTCTTATTTTCCTAGCTCTTCCGATTACTTCAAGTTTCTGGCCTCTGTATTACATAAATGGAAGGCTATTTCCACAATATTTTAATAGTAAGATTAAACGAGAACTTACCAAGTTCGAAGGTTGATCTTTATTTTATGAGGAGTTGCGGTGAGGTATTTCGTGCCCCCCGCTCCCACCCTCTATCATAAGGTCAACTGGTATGTTCTACGTACTTAATCTTACTATTTCCAGTCATGGTGTGTTCTGTGATTCCACACCGCTGCTTTGAAGAATGTCGGGCATGCATGCTGGCGGGGTCTTCACGAAATCCCTCACTACAACTCCTCATAAAATAAAGATCAACCTTCGAACTTGGTAAGTTCTCTTTTAATCTTACTATTTTATTTCGGAGTCACATGAGTGATTTCGTGCAGATTTCAAAGCTCTGTGATTTCACGCCCTGGACAACGTCCATGCTATCACACTGCCGCAATCGTGATGGAGGAAGGCTGTTAATGCAGTCCAGTCTGAACAGGCTGAAAAATAATGCATATTTATTGCACAAATAATAACAAACAAATAACCCCAAACCCGGGGACAAACATTCACTGAGCGGCTCCCAGCACGGCTTCTGCGAATGTTGCGGGGGCGACCAGTGGTTTGTTGTAGAATCTTTGGAAGGTTGCTTCACTAGCCCATGCTGGCGAGGATGGGCACCTCCATGGCCCTCGCCGCTGATGTGGATGCAGCCCTGGTAGAGTGAGATTTAAAAATGTTAGTAGCTACTCCTGCTGCACCCAACACTGCCCTGAGCCACCTGGCGATAGTCTGCACAGTCACCCAGTGATGCCGAGGTTTGTGGCTGATGAGGAGCCCCTGCTCCATCTTCTGGATGGTTCGTGTAGTGCGGATGTAGAGGCGGAGATGGGTGACTATGCAGAGGGTGGCATCAGTGGGGTACGCCCAAAACTCCAACTGCAGCCCATGAGCCCCAGGTCTGTGCTGCTTCAATAGGTCCTGGACAAAGAAAGTCACCTGTGCAGGGGTGGAGACCATGCTATCCAGCCGCAGCTTTTGTAATGCCTGGACTCGTTGAGCTGAAGTCAGTGCCATCAGCATCACCACTTTGAGGGTGAGCTGTTTGAGTGGTAACTCAGTCATAGGAGACTAGCTCCGCAGTAGGGTCAGAATGATCCCTATGTCCCAGGTGAATTCGTAGCTGGGCCGTGGAGGGTTGGTGTTAAACACTCCCCTCATAAATTTAGACACCAGGTGGTTGGAGCCTATACTTATATCCAGGTATGAGGACAGTGCACTCCTAGCACTGTTGATGGCACTGTAGCTAAGGCCCGCATCGTAATGAAGGCCCGCTAGGAATTCTAGGACATCAGGGATTGTTGCCGAGTTGGAGGTTGTGTTGGTAGGGGAGCAGAATGCCTTCCACTTCCTGATCTGTGTGAGGTACTGCCTCCTGGTTGATGCTCGGCATGACGCTGAGATGAGTTCCATGGCTCTTGGTGATATGCTGGGCTTGACGAGCGGCCTCTTTAGAACCTGCAGGCCAACATGTTTAGGTGACCATGGCATGGGTGACTGCCCCCCGCAATGGGGTTAGTAATTAATTTGGGGTGTTTACCAAACTGAAGCCATGGACGTTTCAAAATTTTGAGGACCATCGGGTACCATGGCTGTGTAGGCCAGTCGGGTACGATCAAAATGCCAGTTGCAGAATCCAGTTGAATTTTCTGTAATACCCGACTGATGAGGCAGAATGGGGGAAATGCGTAGCAAAATCATTTCCCCCAATGGAGAGAAAAAGCATTCATAGCTACTGCCCCAGGGTCTGGTTCCCAAGACACATACTTTGGTATCTCATGGTTCAACCTGGACGCAAAGAGGTCAATATCTGGTGTCCCATAGTGAGCTATAATTTCAGCAAAAATCTGGGGGTTCAACATCCACTCGATGTTATCATTGAACACTCGTGACCTGGTGTCCGCCACTGTATTGAGCTTCCCTGGCAAATAGGTCGCTGTGATCCAAATATTTCTCTCGATGCACCAGTGCCAAATTGTGTTTGCCAATTCATCACAAGATAACGACCTGATACCACCCATATGATTGATATAAGCCACCACCGTTGTGTTATCTATTTGGAGGTGGACATGTAAATCCCGTGAGTTAGTACAGTAAGCCCATAGTCCATGGAAAGCCCCTAACATCTCCAGATAATTTATCCCTTGTGTCTGGAGGAGGGTAGACTCGTGAGGGTCCCATCTGCCACCGCAACTGGACATGGTGTCAGTTGCACCCCAACCATGTGCGCTTGCGTCAGTCTGTAGCACGACGGATGGGTTGCTAACAATGATGGGTCTGTGCCTCTCACTAATATTGTCAATCCACCATTGTAGCTCAGCTCTAGCCTGATGTGGCAACCGGATTGGTCGATCAAAGTGCCCAGCATTTGCTTTTAATGCTGCGATCTTTGCTCTTTGTAAATTTTGGTAATGTAACGGTCCGAATTGCGCAGCTGAAAATGTAGCTACCAACTTCCCAATTACCTTTGCCGTTTGCCGGATAGTCGGAACCCTGGCGCAAGCAAGGCTGTGGCACGCTTCTTTTATAGCGATAGCTTTGTTGGTCGGGATAGTGATCATCATTAAGGTTGTGTCAAGGGTGAAACCCAGGTAATCCATAATTTGAGAGGGTGCAGTTTGGATTTGTCTGGATGGGTTACAAACCCTAGCATCTCGAATAAAGATTTGGTCGCTGTAACTGCCAGTGTAGCCAATTCGAGGGTCTGACCCACGATAAGGATATCATCTAAAGACACCATGACGATATAATTTTGTTGTCGGAGGAGTGCCAATGTGAGTTTCACTAATTTGGTAAATAGTCTGGGGGCTGTGGTGAGCCCATTAGGGAATGCTTTGTATTGTGACAACTGTCCCTTCCAAACAAATTTCAGGAACTTTCTGTGCGATTCTGTGATGGGAACTGTATAGTATGCATCTTTTAAATCGATGCAAGCCATAAAGTACCCCGGGTAAAGCATCTGCTTAGCTGTTTTCAATTCAATTCAAATTTAATGTCATTGCACAGATACAAGTATGGGTACAACGAAATGCAGTTTAGTGTCAGTACGTAGTGATAGCAATGTTTAGATAAATGCAGATAAATAAATACAGATGTGGGAATCTATCGGCGGGACTCCGAGTTCAGCAGTGCGATCGTGTTATTGTAGAAACTACTCCTCATCCTGCTGGTGCGGGACCTGAGGCTCCTGTACCGCCTCCCCGATGGTAGGAGGGCAAACAGTCCATGGTTAGGGTGGGAGGGGTCCTTGATGATCTTCCCAGCCCGTCTCAGACACCGTTTCCGGTGGAGGGCATCCAAAGCAGGAAGCGGGGGCACCGATGATGTGCTGGGCGGTTTTCACCACCCGTTGTAGTGCCTTCCTGTCTGCTATGGTGCAACTGCTGTACCATACCGTAAAGCAGGTGGTCAGGATGCTTTCGATGGTACAGCGGTAGAAGTTGGTCAGGATCTGGGGGGACAGGTGGGCTTTTTTGAGCCTCCTCAGGAAATAAAGGCGCTGCTGCGCCTTTTTGACCAGCTTGGAGGTGTTGAGGGACCAGGACAGATCCTCCGAGATGTGTACCCCGAGGAATTTGTAGTTGGAGACCCGCTCCACCTCAGTCCCGTTTATATGGATGGGGGTTTGAAGGTATCCATTTTAAAATGGGTATATTGTACAAAAGTGTTCAACTCGATTAGGTCTATGATAATCCAACACCCCCATCTTTTTTGGTTTTTGTGAAGATGTTGGACACAAACTCAAGGGGTTCATGCGTCGTTTTGCCAATCACCCCTTTGGCTGCTAGCCGTAAGATTTCAGCATGTCCTGCCTCTATCTCATTCTGAGAGAGTGTAAAAATTCGCTGAGGTGCATGCTGTGTAGGGGGAAGTTGACCATCAATAAATTCTATGACATAAACATGAACGCTTCGTAGAATAAACGCGTCAGTGGTGATTGTATCCCAATCACCCCTAAATGCCCGCAACCGTCCCCCGACTTGTGCGGGAAAGGTGCTATTGCCTGAGAGGAACCACAGCCCCTTACCTCCATGGTTAATGGCAGGTCCTGGCGTATGGCGTTTTGGGGGGACGTTGTGGTGGTTGTCGTGACAGCGGCCGCATCTTCCATGCGGGCCCCTGCAGGCCTTGCCCTGAAAAAGGCCGCTGCGGTTGGGGAAGTGGAGGCAGATAGGTCCTTGGTGTCCTATCTGGCTGGCGCTGCTTCCAAGTAGTGTGTGGTTGTTGACGGTGATATGGGTGAACTTTAGCCGGGGGAAGTTTCATAAGGCCCACAGTCTTGGCCTCCTCATCGAGTTCTTTGACTTGCTTGGAGAGATCTTCCCCAAACAGCTGATGAGGTGGTGGAGTGGTGGAGGGACGGTACAACCCTGCAAATTTCGGGTTGAGGCTGGGCCGGATGGAGCTCTTGCGCAGGCAGTTGATTTCAAACTGGGCGTTGCAGAGAAGTGCCAGGGCATCCTGCTGCTCGCTGGACACATTATCCCCATCGAGGGTCCTGGCATATGCCGTAATGCCCGTCGAGAGGAGCTTCAGGATCCGCTGGAGACGGACGTCCTGCATCTTGGTGGTCGTGCTCAAGTGTCCCCAGATCTGGGCATTAACCGTAGGAACACTGAGATTGATGCAGTTCTCAGGCGGTTTAAATTTGTCCATGGTCTCATTAAGTACCTGAACCTGAAGCTGGTGAGTGGTCAGGTTATTAATGGTGCCCGCCAGTTTGTGGTGCAGGGGCTCCCCAGTGTAGCCATGGCAAATTTACCCATCACGTCCATCAGGTCCTCATCGTGCTCCGGCTCTGCGGGACTCCAGCAGTCCCGAGTCATCTTCGAAGGCAGCGGCCGGCCAACTGCTGGCACTCCTGGCTGGAGAAGACGAGAGGCTGAGCGGGCTCCTGGCGTGGCTAGTGGATACCCGAGACTCCCGTTCATCTCGGTCCCTGTCCCGCTGGAGGAGTTGCTCCACCAAGAGCTCTAACCGCTCAATGCGACCGTCCCCACTACTCGCGGCGGACAAGCTGACTTCCCCAGGCTCTGCAAATTTTCTGGGGCTTCCACCAACAGACCACACCTCCGTAAGACGCAGACTAGGGTCCGAAGGCAGGTTGTTGTGGGCTACCACCCCTGTAGGCCCATACGACTCCCGCATGGACTCTCCGCTAGTCGGCCTTCGAGCAGACTGTGGCGGTCCACCTGCCTGGTAGGAAGGCAGTGGAGATGAATCGGCGCCGGCCCCCAGAACCTGGCTCCCCGGAGTCCGTGCAGGCTTACCTCCACTGTCGCCCAATGTTCTGCGTGGAGGTGCATGGTCGACAGCTGCCAGAGCTAAGCTAACCGACTGTCTACTGCTGCCACCAGTGCCCTTGACCGCAGCCTGATGAGGTGTTATGCCAGCAGCACCTACTCCTGCAGGGCTGCTCGATGCAGCAGTAGCTCTGCCAGACTGCCCTACGGCAGATATCCCCGGCAGCTGTGCTGCAGCTGCGGGGCTCCCCTGTAGCGCAGCCGTTCCCCGGCCCGGTCCCCGTGGATCCACTGCAACTCGGGGTGATGTTGCTGGTGGTGAGCGAGGCACCTGTCCACGTACCTGTCTGCTCCCCGCTTCCTGGGGGATGGGGGCACGAAGTTTGGGTCGGTAATATCCAGCTCCTGTGCGGACATCCATTCAGGAGATAAGTCGGGCGCTGGCGTAACTGAAGCGCCTGACTTCCGCACCCTTACCCCTGACCGTCCGGATGCTGCCGGTGGTGCTCGCAGCTCCGGTGAAAGAGGCCGCTGGCTTGTCGATGCCCCGCGGCTCCTGGAGAGTTTCGCCTTCCCTTTTCCTTTGACGTCCATCCTGTACCAAGTAAAGGTTAGTGGAGTTACATGCACGGCCTTTTGAAGGAGCTCCCCCCCCCCCAGCTTGTCGAGGCAAATGCGCGCGACGATATGTCGGGCATGCGTGCTGGCGGGATCTTCACGAAGTCACTCACGTGACTCCGAAATAAAATTCAATTTCACACTTCTTCCAGATGTTGTTGATCTGAGTATTTTCTCAGATGTTTTTGCTTTTAGTATTAAGTGATAATAAGTATCCATTAATACAAATCAACTAGGGATGGCACAGTGATGTGATGAGTTCAGTTCGATCCTGATCTCAGCTACAGATTGCATAGTTTCCATGTTCTCCCTGTGACCATGTGGGATTCCACCTGGGGCACGCCTGTTTCCTCCCACATCCCAAAGATGTGCTGTTTGTAAGGTTAATTGGCTGCTGTAAATTGCCCTCAGTGTATGGGTGAGAGGTAGAATCTGAGGGGAGTTGATGAGAATATGGGGAGAATAAAAACGTGGGGAAAATAAAACATTAGTACCTATCGGTGGGCGGTAGGTAGTCGGCACGGAATCGGTTGGCCGAAGGGCCTGCCTCTGTGCTGTACAACTCTAAATTCTACACTCTAAACTCTGACATTCAATTGCTAATTCACTACTTCATTCGATAAGTACCAAGTCACTTATATTGCTGACCAGGCTATCAAAAGACAGAAGATAAACAAAAAGCTGGAGTCTCCCAGTTGGGATAGGCAGCATCACTGGAGAGAAGGAATGGGTGATGTTTCGGTTGAGACCCTTCTTCAGATCAGGATTGGTAGTTTACTACTGTACTCGTAAAAAAATAAGAAGCAAAAACAAAAAATTCTTGAAGGCTAATAAAGTCAAGAAGTGCGTGGAGAAAAAAGACATGCATGTTTTAAATTGTGGGAAAACTGTGGAGTGGGAAGACGAGAAAATTGTCACTTTTCATTTTCTCACTTTTCCATTTCCAGGAAAGGGCTCATGAACTGAAGTCAGCCCTGTTTTTCTCGCCTCCTGATACAATCACATTTGCTGCACTTTCCTATTTTTAAGTCTGAAGAAGTGTTTCCAACAAGATAAAACAATACTTGTGGGAGATTTAATCTTCATAACTCTGAACAGATCTGAACAAATTTATGAAATGCATTTGAAAAGTTTCCAAGACCAATATGCTATGAAAAAAAGGTTATTTGAGAATCTGCACAAAAGATCACACACTTTTCAATTCTATGGATAACTGGAAATTTATAAAGGTTAACTTTTTAATTCGGTTAAAACAAGAGGAATTTACAGTTGCTAAGTAGAGTAATAAATCTCAGGAATGGAGAAGGGCCCTGAACCGAAATGTCACCTACCCATGTTCTCCAGAGATGCTCCTTGATCTGCTGAGTTACGTCAGCACTTTGTGTTTTTTTTGTAGCTGCATCTGCAGTTCCTTTTTTCTACACGTCAGGTCTGGATTGGTTTTAGAAATGCAAAGGATTTACAATCGGTGAAAAAAAGGGAAAAAATCGTGAGTACACTAGCAAGATATATAGAAACAAATTACAAGGGGTTCTACGCGTATGCAAAAATACTCTTGAGAGAGTGAACGGAGAGTTTTGGATAAAAAAAAAAATCATAGAAAATAATATTTTGCACCTGATTTTACGATAGAAGGCATGATTAACATAAATCATAACCAGTGAAAACCAAGGAATAAATAACTATTATATTAAAATAATGATGTAACACATACTACAAAAGATTGAATGGTGGAGCAAAGTCAATGGGTTGAATGGCCTAATTCTGCTCCTATGACATATTAAATTTATGAACTTATGAAAAGTGCCAGACAATGATCACCTCCAACAAGAACATAACACATTGGACAAGGGACAGTGCAGCACAGGAACAGGCACTTCTGCCCAAATTGCCCATGCCAAACTAATTTCCTCTGTTTGCACCTGATCCAGATTCCTCGATTCCCGGTATATCCATGCGATAAAAAAGGAAATTTAACTTTCTACACTTGACATTCAAGAACATTACCTTCACTGCATCCTGTACCATCACCATCCTGAGGCTCCACATTGACTAGAAGTGATTAAAAAAAGCCCATAAATATCATAACTATGGCAAAGTCTGAGCATGGGTGGTGAGAGACTAACTTTATGATGACTCAAAGCCTTTCCACGATCTATAAGACACTTCAGGAGAGTAATTAAAAACCCTCCACTAGTTTAGTTTAGTTTATTTTTTATTTTATTTATTTTTTAATTTATTTATTATAGAAACAAAATAACAACCAGTTACATTATATTTCAATAGTAAAAATACATAGTCTTAATAATTGATTCATACTAATAATATTATTTATACTGTATTATCCTTAATTATAAATTTCAAAGTTGTATATTTTATATAATTAGAAATACATAATACTAATAATACATTTATAATATTAGCATTATACTCGTACTATTAGTAATTTTCATTTTATCTCTAATTTTTTAGGTATAAGGCCAAATTTTATGATATTATTGATACAAAAAGTTAGTAAAACTTATATAATTTCCATTATTTCTTCCCAATGTTAACAATATTTATCTTATCGCTAAATTTAAATTTAAAATTATTGTACCATTAAAAGTACATAATTTTATATAATTAAAAATATAAAATACTAAAAAATACTAATAATACTAATAATATTCTCATAAATCTAATAATATTTATATTCGTACTAATATTAAGATAATGTGTTTCTATATTGTTTTTTAATTTTTTATATAGATATAAGAAAATAGAAAAGTTAAGAAATAGAATAAAGAGTAAGAAAAGGTTTGATGGAGAATAAAATATTCGTCATTAATCCGTCCTTATAGATATATTCATGATTTATTATATGTATTTCTTCATCCATTCAAATATCCAGGCCTCAGTCAGGTTCTCGCGCCGAACCATTATGACCCTGTAAATATTCAATATATGGAGACCAAATCCATCTGAAGAGATCTAACCTATCCATAAGGACAAGCCTCAATCTCTCCAAATGGAGTGTCTCCGACATTTCTATATTCCACATTTTGATTGTTGGGAATGCAGGGCCTTTCCAAAATTTTAATATTAATTTTTTCCCAATTATTAAACCATAGTCAATAAAAGTTCTTTGATTCATTGTTATTAATTGGTCAGTTTCAATTATTCCAAGTATAATTAACTTTGGGTCAGGGGTTATATTTATATTGATAACGGTCGAGATTATTTTAAATATTTCCTTCCAGTATTCTACAATTTTTATGCAGTTAGTAAATGTTTAGTTTAGTTTAGTTTAGAGATACAGCATGGAAACAAACCCTTTGGCCCACCGAGTCTGCGCCGACCAGCTATCTCCCATACACTAGTTCTATCCAACACACTAGGGGCAATTTGCAAAGGCCAATTAACCTACAAACCTGCATGTATTTGAAATATGGGAGGAAACCGGAGCACCCGGAGACACACGCAGTCACAGGAAGAACATGCAAACTCCGTACGGACAGAACACGTAGACGGAATGAAACCAAGGTCTCTGGCACTGTAGGGCTGAAACTCTAACATTGCACAACTGTGCTGCCCTTTAAATGACTGTGACGGCAACCCTTAACAAGTTCAACACCATCTTGGAGAAAGAAGGCTCCCTGCCCTAATCAGTCACCCTAAAACTTAATTCCCTCCACCACCTGCAGTTACGAACTGAAACAATTCTGATAGCACATCCCAAGAAGGCAAAGAACATTACGTGGCTAGCAATCTCATCACCTGAAAGTTGCCCTCCAAAACACGCAGCGATCTGACACATACATGTATTGATATACCTTTATTGTGAATACCCAGAGTGAACATTCACTCCTTGCATGTTGATACAATATCTACCTCCGCCTTAGAAAAAAAATAAGAGGTCAAATGTTTGGGGATAATATATTAGCGCAGAAAAAAAGAGGAGTAATAAACACAAACATTTTGAAGCTGACAAATCAAATGAAGCATAAAACAGAGTGCTGGAGTAACGTAGCAGGTCAGGCAGCATCTGTGGAACAAATAGTTAGGTGACATTTTGGAGGGAGGTTTTATTCCTTCCACCGATGCTACCTGACCCACTGAGTTACTCCAACATTTTGCATTTTACACAAGATTCCAGCATTTGTAGTGCCTTGTAAATCAATCAAATGAAACAGATTGAGAGTTAGAGAGAGACTGGAAGCAGGAGACTTTTGTTGTATGTGTCGGAAGGAACTGCAGATCTCTGGAGAGAAGGAATGGTTGACATTTCGGGTCGAGACCCTTCTTCAGACTGAACATTTCGGGTCGAGACCCTTCTTCACCCATTCCTTCTCTCCAGTGATGCTGCCTGTCCTGCTGAGTTACTCCAGCATTTTGTGTCTATCTTTGTCTTATGTTGCATTTTACCATGAGATAGGCATTTAATAATAAAATTTGGTTTAAAACATGCCTTTCAAACAGCATACAGTATTTCTATGTAAACGTGTTAAGTAAATGCATGTGGGTGTTCATATGGAATGATGATAGACATCTGAACTTGTCACGGTCATGTCAAAAGTTAAAATACCAGAGGAGTAGAAGAAACATTTTAGTTATCAGCATTTTTCTTGCAAGTGTACAGAAATGTGATAATGAAAACTGGCTTAATGTCAGTCTTGGAATGTACTTTAGGCTTAACTGGGCAATAGATATTTTAACTCATTGGGTTGATGACTTAACTTGAGCACCCGAACATGCAGTCACATATTTAATCAGATCTGGAACGTTCATTTAATGTAACCAGTTGAGTCCTTAATGTGGGAACATTTTACGTCTCACTTTTGAACATTGTAGTTGACACCAATAATGCAAATCTTTGGTGGAGTGATAGTCAGTGACATCATCTTCACCTCATGTTCACCAGCCTAGGCTAATCTCTGGTAGGATGAATATAGTTATTTACTTTGTTTCTTGATTTCTAAGATAATTGAAAAAGAAAACTCACCTCTATTGTAATTGTTCATTTTTCCTTTTAAATCTTTGCCAATATTAGCATTAATTTTCTTCAGTGTGTATTTACAGGAAAGATGTGGAGGTCTTGGAAAGGGTGCAGAGAATGTTTACCAGAATGATACTAACTACAGAGGTTGGTGAGTTGCTGGAACAGGGAGGGATGGGCGGTAGTTGACGCAGATATGTTAGTGGCATTTAAGAGATTTTTGGATAGGCATATGGATGTGCAGGTAATGGAGTGATATGGATTATGTGCAGGCAGATATAAGATAGTCTTGGCATCATGTTCGGCACAGTCATTATGGGGCAAAAGGCCTGTTCTTGTGCTTGTGTTCCATGTTCTATGACATATTATTGGCTTTCCTAATTATTATTTATCGATAATGTTTCAACCCCATAGCATTTAGGTTAATTCAAGCCATTTAGGAACTGTAGTTATGTACCTAAATTGCCCTCTGTTCCTCCATGCAACTCAACATTAGCCATAGACATTAGACAATAGGTGCAGGTGTAGGCCATTCGGCCCTTCGAGCCAGCACCGCCATTCAATGTGATCATGGCTGATGATCCCCAATCAGGACCCCGTTCCTGCCTTCTCCCCATATCCCCTGACTCCGCTATTTTTAAGAGCCCTATCTAGCTCTCTCTTGAAAGCATCCAGAGAACCTGCCCCCACCACCCTCTTAGGCAGAGAATTCCACAGACTCACCACACTCTGTGAGAAAAAGTGTTTTCTTGTCCGTTCTAAATGGCTTACTCCTTATTCTTAAATTGTGGTTCTGGTTCTAGACTCCCCCAACATCGGGAATATATTTCCTGCCTCTAGCATGTCCAGACCCTTAACAATCTTATATGTTTCAATGAGATCCCCTCTCATCCTTCTAAACTCCAGAGTGTACAAGCCCAGCTGCTCCATTCTCTCAGCATATGACAGTCCTGCCATCCCGGAATTAACCTTGTGAACCTACGCTGCAAAACTGCACACAATACTCCAGGTGTAGTCTCACTAGGGTTCTGTACAACTGCAGAAGGACCTCTTTGCACCTATATTTGATTCCTCATGATATAAAGGCCAACATGCCATTCGCTTTCTTCACTGCCTGATGTACCTGCATGCTTACTTTCATAGACTGATGTACAAGGACCCCCAGATCCCGTTGTACTTCCCCTTTTCCCAACTTGACGCCATTTAGATAGTAATCAGCCTTCCTGTTTTTGCTACCAAAGTGGATAACCTCACATTTATCCGCATTAAACTTAATTTGCCATGCGTCTACCCACTCCCTCAACCTGTCCAAGTCATCCTGCATTCTCATAGCATCCTCCCCACAGTTCACACTGCCCATTTCTCCTATTTACAGTCTATTCCTTGCCGTGCCACTGCACAGCGCAGGATGGATTTCCTAATTTTAAATCCTATTAATCACTTTTCTGTTCAACTGATTAGAACCATGTTAACTTCCTACAGTCGAAAGCCTAATTCCTCACTGAGAAACTCATGGCCAAATATTTGAATCTTCTTCAAACTCTCTGCACTTAAGTTTCAATCAGTATTCATGATTATATAAAGCAAAAAGCAGTACTCATCCGTGCAGATCTCTAGATACAAATCACTCATGGTTCCCATTAATTATTACAATTCGTCAACTCTGCGCAAAATATTCAAAAAGAAAATTAACCAAGTTGGTAAGTCATGAAGTCATGAAGTCACGGGTCACAGGTGCAGAGACAGATGCTTTGGACCACCAAATTTATACAGGCTATCAGGTATCCATTTACACTAATCTCACACTAATCAAATTTTTTATCTCAATTCCACCCCTCACCTTCCCACCGAGAGCAATTTACCGTCATTAATGAATCTATCTGACCCATCCTTGGGATGTGGTAGGTAAGTGGAGGACACAGGAAACATACATGGTCACAGCAAGAACACGCAAACGCCATGCAGTTAACACCTGAGGTGAAGATTGAATTTGGACGTGCTGTAACTGTGCAGCAGCAGCACTACCTATTGTGACATTGCACTGAAGCAAAGTACTCCTCTGTCAACCAGGAATGGTACTACTGTTGGGATTTATTAATGTTGATTTCTGATGGATGTAATTGCAAGTTGTTTTACCTGTTAAAATTGGCAAAAGAACTTTGAAATAAATAAAGGTTACCAACATAGATATTAATGTTACTGTCTTACTGTCTGTATTAAATTAATTTCTCTATGTTATTTGTTTGGCTCCTTTTGAATTTCATTCCTGTTTTACAATTTCTCCACAGAATAAGAATGTCTTCCGAGTGCTCACTTCCAGCCAAATAAGTTGGCGAAAAAATGTAGCGAATGTAGGCCTGTAAATATTATATTGCATGTATCTTTGCATGAGGGTTTGCAGTCCAACATCCTTTCACATATTAAAGCAAATAAAGTGAGTAGATGTGGAAACCAGAAGGGAATGCATATTAGAGCATCGTGTGTTTTAAAGATCAAAGAAAAGTATAAAGATAATCTCTTTCAAATTTATGTTTTACATTCCAAGTTTCGCAGTATTATGAAATCTACAGGGACAGGGGTATATGTTTTTTTATTACCAGAGTATTAGATTTTTACTCAGTTTCATTTTAAGCAATTTTCCTGCTTTAATTTAATTATTTTATATATACTTACCAATGCCTTTCTTTATTTTCTGGTGAATAGGTTATTCACTATGAGCCTCGGCCAAGGGCGTTACACTTGGCGGCATAACCAAGTTCTCAGACGGCTGTCTTCAATCCTTGAACAGAGGCAAACGATCACAAATGTTTCCCCACCAACATAGGCAGGAAATGTCCACTTCGCGATATTTGTACCAGCAGGCCAACCTCCAGAGCACCAGATAACATCAATGGATGCAAGCATTCTGCAGCCTGCTCGGGATTGGAAAATGGAAGTGGACTTAGAAAAAAGGCTTGTGTTTCCCCCAGACATTATGGCTACAACACTCCGGCCAGACATGGTCCTGTGGTCCACAACAGCCAAGTTGGCATATGTTGTGGAATTGACAGTTCCATGGGAAGATGGTGTTGAAGAAGCTTATGAGAGGAAAAAAACCAAGTAGCCTGAACTGGCAACTGAAGCTTCCAAGAATGGCTGGAAGACCAAGATTTTCCCTGTCGAAGTGGGATGCAGGGGATTTGTTGCTTCATCTATGACCAGGCTATTAAAGAAAATTGGGGTGAGGGGTCGCTGCCTCCAACAAGCAATCAAATCATTATCAAATTCTGCGGAAAAAAGCAGCAATTGGATCTGGATCAAAAGGAGAGACAACAATTGGGCTGCAAGATGAATACAGGAGGGTATGGAATTGAGGGGGGTGTAACTGGGACGCCAGGTATCACCGTTGAGCCCTCTGGAGATATGTGGGCTTATCAATGAAACGTCAAAGAAGGAGGGTGCCTACCTGATGACCCCAAAAATATACCTACCCTACCTTTCACCACTCCAATCCCACTGCAAATAGCAAGAGTGCCGACTTATTACAGGGATTGAAACATCAAGTCATATTAGCTCTACTTACTGAGGAAAAAAAATATTTTGAAATAGATTACTCACCATGAATCAAATTTCTTGTTTAACTGGGAATGATAGATTAAAATTTGAAGCACCAATTAATTGCCCTTCGAACACAGCCACGTGAGCTGGTATAAAAAACAAACTGTTGGAGGAACTTAACAGGTCAGGCACCCATTTGTGGAAGTAAATGGCCCAACAACGTTTTGGGTCAGGATCTTTCTTCAGACTGACAACTAATCGCTTACTTCACTTAAAATCACCCCAATCTTTATTGTATAATAGTTTATTTTCTGCGCTTTCCATAGTTTTATTTTCTGTAATTTTGAATGTCTCCTGTTCCACTTGCCAGATATGTAGGT
Organism: Okamejei kenojei; assembly: GCA_035221665.1. Lineage (NCBI taxonomy): Eukaryota > Metazoa > Chordata > Chondrichthyes > Rajiformes > Rajidae > Okamejei > Okamejei kenojei. The sequence continues at coordinate 53,190,440 of CM069134.1, read as the reverse complement.
CCAATCTATTACTGGTACTCACCTCCAGACCATTGGTGATCTATAGGAGGCCCTGCCTCAAAAGGGCAGCTGATTTAATCAAAAATCCAATCCACCCTGGCCATGCCCTTAATTTGCTCTTATCATTGGAAAGAAGGTACAAGAGCCTGAAAATTCAGACCATCAGGTTCAGGTAAGGCTTCTTCTCAGTAACCATCAGGCTCTTGAACACTACACAACACTAACTAAGTAGATCCTGGAGAAATGGATTGGGTAAATGCACAGGGTCTCTTGCCCAGAGTAGAGTAATTGAGAACCAGAGCAATTAGGTTTAAGGTGAGGGGCGAAAGATTTAATAAGAACCTGATGGGTAACTTTTTATACAAAGAGTAGTGGGTGTATGGAACGAGCTGCCAGAGATGGTAGTTGAGGCAGGTACTAGTGCAACATTTACAAAAATTTAGATAGGTATATGGATAGGATGGGTTTAGAGGGATGTGGGCCAAATGCAAGCATGTGGAACGAGTGTAGATGGTACATGTTGGTCTATGTAGGGAAGTTGGGCTGCAGGGCTTACACTGTAATACTATGACTCTGTATGTGGTGGACATCTCTGTATACTCTGTACATGGTGGCGTAGCGGTACAGTTGCACCACCGGAGACCCGGGTTCGATTCCAACTATGGTTGCTGTCTGTATGGAGTTTGTACGTTCTCCCCATGATCATGCGGGTTTTCCTCCCACATTCCAAAGATGTATAGGTCTGTAGATAAATTGGCTTGGTGTAATTGTAAATTGTCCCTAGTGTGTGTACGATAGTGTTAATGTGCTGGGATCTGGTCAGTGCCGTACACCGTACACTGTGCTTTAGCCGTCTTTTTACAGCACCAACCTTCCTGTTCATCGCGGTGTGTGCCTGTTTCATCTTGGCTTTGCAGCGTGCACTCTCCAACTTGCCCTGTCCCCCGCCTGCATAAAGGGCTGGTGAAGGAAGCGATGTGTTTGTGTGCGTGCGTTCCACTCTGACAGTCGCCTTCCAGTTGCTGGTTTTTCAGACGACTGCTGGCGACTTGTCAGTCGCGGGCAGTCCGCTGAAAAATCGCCTAAGTGGGACAGGCCCATAACCTCAACAACTATGAAATTCTATAGACGGTGTGTTTGGTTGCATTATGGACTTTGCTTTTTTTTTGCACTGGTATTATGATGATTAATTTAATTATTTTAAAAATTGTTATATTTATTTATGGGGTTGTTAAGCTGCTACGAGTAACAATTTCATTGTTCTGTTGTTGAATTCGAATTTCACTTAATTGGTACATGTGACAATAAACTGACCTTGAGACCTTGAAACCGTGAAACGGAACCTTGATACATATGACAATTAAACACTATTGACTTGATTCTTGACTAGGTTGGTGTTAAGACCAACATTTGTTACCCATCTCTAATTACCCTTGAACTGGTGATGAGTTGCCTTCTTGAACTACTGAACCCCTTCTGGCTAAGGCATTCCTACATTCCCGTTTAGGAAGGTCCAAGAAATTAATGCAGCAAAAACAAAATAATTGTTAGGAAGGAACTGCAGATGTTGATTTACACTGATATACATGAAAGCTAGAGTAACTCAGCAGGTCAGGCAGCATCTCTGGAGAAAAGGAATAGGTGACGTTTCAGGTCGACACCCTTCTTCAAACCTCCAGACTCTCTTCTGAAGAAAGATCTCGACCCGAAACCTCACCTAATCCTTTTTTCTCCGGAGATGCTGCCTGACCCGCTGAGTTATTCCAGCTTTTTGTGCCTACCTTAAAAAAAAGTGATGTGTTTCCAAGTAAGGATGGTTTGCAACTAGTGGTAGATAAACTGAGGAGTTCTGAATGGAATTAAACATTGTGCCATCATTAAGAGAATGTCATTGATGAAACAACATAACTGCCCTAAGGAATACCAGCAGCTGCAAAATGGAGCTGAAATGATTACCCTCGAACAAATGCAACCATTTATGAGCTGTTGGGCAATCTTAGCTAATGTTAGGTAGAGTTAATAAGTCTTAAGTTATGTTAACATATCTCTTAGGTATGTTTATGGAAACATACAAAGCCCATTCAAATGGACACTATTTGAAATAGTATTTATTGGCCCTAATATTTTCTAGGTAAGTTTTGTAACAAATTAACCCTCCCAGTTATAACCCTTCTTCCACTTCTATTCCTCCTACCTTATTTGGAACCTTGGCCAGATCTTCCCCTCTTGTGATGAAGACACAGAAAAATGGCTATCAAACCCCAGGACTTGTTCTCCAAAATGGGTTCACTGGAGAGGTCAGGAGAGCTCCAGCCACATATAATGAAAGTGGAAAATGTAAATTCTCAAGTTAATGATTAAAGCACGTTTCTAAAGCAACCAGAACTCCTCCCAAGACACCACCAATATGCCAACAAATCTTACACAAGGATTAACATCAAGCATTTGCTGTGTAATATTTTCAGCATATGTGCAGGGTCAGTGCAATCTTTTAACCCAGTTTAATGGGTAGTTTTGGTCATGCAAACTATGTGCAGTTATTATTTGCCATTACACATTGGAACAAAATGAGCATTTTTGATGTTGAGTAATTATCTCTGTTTTTCTGCAGTTGAGTTTGGTCCTGGTTGGCATCTGCTCCTGGTCCTGGATACTTAAGATGAAAGGATTCAATTCGCAGAATAGTCTGTATCCTATTACCAAGCTGCAGGGAATTATTATAAGATTAAATCATTAGCAATAAGAAGAGAAAATGTAGAACCTCAAAATAGAACCAAAGGGCTATAATTATATTTGCGATCTTCCACAAATATTGTATTTTATTTCATCAAATTAAATTAATTTTCAATCTCCATTTACAATTTGTAGTTATCCATCAAAACAAACAGTCTACAGAGCAATTTACCCTTTAACCATTGCAAAATGAATGTTGGCAGAAGTTGGATTGCTTTCAAAACTTGCAATCAATAAGAAAGAAAAACAGGAATTACCCTGGCATTGATTGAATTAGCCTTCAGGGATGTGTGGGATACCTTTGGTATTGAATGAACAGGGTTTCCCTGTTCTAATAAGAAGAGGATATCACTTATCACTGAGACGAATAGTGGAGATTACTCAAAGTGACAGATCATTCAAATATATTTTTTTAACAGGGAAACTGTGAAGGAAGATGTGTGGGATGAGCTTAATAGAATATTTTGAAATCTGTTATCCGCTCTGTGAATTGGAGTACACTGTGGGTAGTTACAGGGATTTGATTATGTGGCTTCATAAGCAAGTTCAGCCATCTGTAATGTGTAAAAAACATGAGCAATGCAACAAATGAGCATCACATATCATTTGCCAACAAAACAACATCTTCAAACAAGTGGAGGCCTCAGGGGTATTAGAAGCCTTAAGACCTCATGCACAAAGAGAAAAACAACTATAATAAGATTGATCTGAAATGCGACTTACTTGGGAAACTTTTCTGTATATCCAGTGATGAAAAATACATACATTTTCAAATACGTATAAATCAAACAGCATCTCTCCATTTGCTCAGCAGGTTTATTTGTTTCAATCATCGTAGAGGTATGGGTTTAGATTTAGATTTAGGTTTAGTTTATTATTGTCACATGCGCTGAGGTAGTCAAAAGCTTTTGTTTGCGTGCTATCCAGTAAAAAAAAAGACTAAACATCAGTACAATCTAGCCATCCATAGTGCACATAGGATTTTGTAAAGGATAAAGTGTACAGCATTTAGTGAAATATATACCATTGAAGTCTGATAAAGTTTGATTAAACATAGTTCAAAGGTCTCCAATAAGGTAGATGGGAGGTCAGGACCGCACTCTAGCTGATGAGAGGACTGTTCAATGGTCTGATAACAGATAAGAAGAAACTGTCCCTGCAATTGGAGGTGTGCGTTTTCAAAAATTCTGTACCTCTTGCCTGATGGGAGAGGGGAGAAGAGGAAATGACTGGGGTGAGACTGGTCCTTGATTATACTGGTGGCCTTGCTGAGGCAGCGTGAAGGGCAGATGGAGTCAATGGAAGGAAGATTGGTTTATGTGATGATCTGGAATATGTCCCAAGTATTTTGAAGCCTCGGAAGCAAATTTTTCAAGTAAATTCAAGCACCATTCCTCGGAAAGGAAATTATTTCTGGAGTAAAATAAAGGTACAAAAGTATAAAAAATGTGATTTGGAATTTGGACTTATTCTTGACAAGCCAGATGGTGAAAAGCTGACAACCCACGGTGGTGCCATTGCTTGTCCTTCATATGGTATCAGCACGGGAGATACACAACTAACGGCTTGAGACATGGGAGGACTTGAGTTTTAAGATTCTCTTGCTCAAAAAGTTTATTAAGCCATAACTTAATTTATGCCAAGCAGAGTCCCAATTTTAGTTATGTATAGTGATACTTATACTGAACTTTTGTACAAAAATGAATTTCACTGTACCTTTGTACGTGTGACAAATAAAGTATCAATGAAAGCCAATGGGTTAGACAGCATCCCTGGATAACACAGATAGCCTGAAGAGGAGTCCCAACCTGATACATCACCTATTCATGTTCTCCAAGGATGCTGCCACACCCACTGAGTTACTGCAGCACTTTGTGTCTTTTCTAAGCTATAATTTGTTTCTGACTGAATTTAAGAATTCAGTGTTGACATTGAGTATCATATGATTAAGGCTGCATTTGGTTAGGCTAAACTGGTTTGGTTAGAAGTTTGAAACTATAACACTTGTTTTTCAAATTTTCGTATTGAAAATTGATTTTTCTTTTTCTCTTTGAAGTAAAACTCAACCCATTGTTCTGGATGATTTTGTGTCACTGGGAATCAGACCAAGCAATGAATGGGGTATACCCAATGTGATTTCTAAGTCAAGCCCACGGTAATACCATTCCCTTACCTTGTAAGGAATTTTGTAAGTTGTAAGGAATTTTGAGCTTCTAAGAGCTGACATGGATAAAAAATTGGTTGGCAGACAGAAAACAAAGAGTAGGTATAACGGATCCCTTTCAGAATGGCAGGCAGTGACTAGTGGGATACCGCAAGGCGCGGTGCTGGGACCTCAGCTATTTACAATATACATGAATGATTTAGATGAATGGATTCAAAGTAACGTTAGCAAATTTGCAAATGATACAAAGCTGGGTGGCAGTGTGGACTGTGAGGAGGATGCTATGAGGATGCAGGGTGACTTGGTCAGGTTGGGTGAGTGGGCAGATGCATGGCAGATGCAGTGTAACGTGGATAAATGTGAGGTTATCCACTTAGGTGGAAAATACAGGAAGGCAGATTATTATCTGAATGGTGTCATGTTGGGAAAAGGGGAAGTACAATGAGATTTGGGGGTCCTTGTTCATCAGTCACTGAAAGTAAGCATGCAGGTACATCAGGCAGAGAAGAAAGTGAATGGCATGTTGGCCTTCATTACAAGAAGAGTTGAGTATAGGAGCAAAGAGGTCCTTCTGCAGTTGTACAGGTCCCTAGTGAGACCATGCCTGGAGTATTGTGTGCAGTTTTGATCTCTAAATTTGTGGAAGGTCATTCTTGCTATTGAGGGAGTGTTAATTTCTGGGATGGCTGGACTGTCATATGTTGATAGAATGAAGCGGCTGGGCTTGTATACTCTGGAATTTAGAAGGATGAGGGAATCTTATTGAAACATATAAGATTATTAAGTGTTTGGACACGCTAGAGGCAGGAAACAAGTTCCCAATGTTGGGGAGTCCAGAACCAGAGGCCACATTTTAAGAATAAGGGGTAAGCCAATTAGAACGGAGATGAGGAAACACCTTTTCACGCAGAAGGTTGTGAGTCTGTGGAATTCTCTGCCTCAGGCGGCAGTGGAGGCCAATTCTCTGGATGCTTTCAAGAGGGAGTTAGAGCTCTTAAAGATAGTGGAGTCAGGGGATATGGGGAGAAGGCAGGAACAGGGTACTGATTGTGGATGATCAGCCATGATCACAGTGAATGGCAGTGCTGGCTCGAAGGGCTGAATGGCCTACTCCTGCACCTATTCTCTATTGTCTATTGTCTATGAGTGATCAGCAAACATCTTTAATAACTGCTAGGACATCTGCATCTTCATCAAGCACAGCGTACACCACCCCTATCAGCACTCTCTAGGCCTCCTCATTCCTATGATCCAGTGCTGAACCCTTTAACTAATCGATCTTGCTGATCCTTCATTATCATATCCCACTGAGGTCCATCTGATAATTCCAAATTTCCAAGGCTTCTTTGATCCATGCATCACAACCAAATAAGCCGTTCACCAAAACCACTCCGATATGCTTTATCAACTGATACTACAATCACTTGAAGCAAACAGGTGGAGGGCTGATTTCTTAACCTGCCCATCTCCCGTACAGGGGCGCCGGTATGGCTGCCCAGCGTGCAGCTGTCCATTTTTCTCTCTTTTTAAAATTTTTTGGTTAGTTGAGTTTTTCTGTTTTTGAAGTCCTAGCCTTTTTTATGTGGGGGTGGGGGACTGCTTTCTGGGGTCCCTACCTGGTCGGAGAGGCAGATTTCTCCAGGATGCACCATCGACCTGTCCTCATGGCCTACCAGTGGGCCTGGAGCGACGTTTCGTGGAGGGACCGCCCAGAACCACGGCTTCGGCAGTGGCACAGTGCTGGAGCGCCATCGCGGATTGGAGAGGGCAATGCTTTGCCTGGGCCACCACGCTGGAGCTCTGGTGAGCTGAAGACCGCAAGTGAACATCAAGGAGCTGCGGGACTGTCGGGCGGCCGGCCGCGGGCGGCGGCGCTGAATTTTAACTTTAACGTTGGGGGCCTGGGATCTCTCGGCGAGATCGGCAGTTGTGGAGCTCCATTCAGTGCAGCCTGTTGGCGTCGGAAGCCACGGTCTCCAGCAAGGAAATGGCCGTTACAGGCACCCCGAGCCGCTGAGAGGGTTCTCCCGTGCGCCGGAGCACCATCACCCAGCGAAGAAGTGCCTGTAACATCGGCCCCCGTAGCGACTGTGGAGGCCTCAATAGGCCCGACTATGGGTGAACAAGGGGATGGGCACTGCACTTTGTGCCTTCCCTCATAATGGGAACCATTGTGGGGGGATGTTTTAAATGTTTATTGTTAAATTCTTTAATGTTATGTCTCATCTTTATCTGTGAGCTGCATGGCAAGACAAATTTCACTACACCAATTGGTGTATGTGACAATAAATGTCCTTTGTCCTTTGTCCTTTGTCCCCCAGATACTTAATTGATCACCACCCCCTTTTCTTGTCCTTCCTCCCCAATGCTCATCCTGACCCAAAACTCTGATGGATCGAGATATCTCCAAACCTCTGATCACACCATTGGCTTTAATCAGTGGAGACCCCCCTCATTTCTGAGCACAGCCATACCGCTGACTGATCCAGAAATGTCCATCCTTTTTCATATGTAAAAAAGGAGGTTCTAAGAATACCTCATCTTTAACAATGGATCTCATCTCAAAAACTATTCCAATCCACTTCTTGTAGTATCAACAAATGGCTTTATGGATACAGCAAAGACAAAATACTGATTCAGCAATATTGTGCTGAAAACTAACTGCATCTCTAGCCACGTTGTTCCAGGATAGCTACAGGAGTGGCATCTAACTGGTAATGTTCAGGTATGTCCTGCTCATTAAAGGAGAACAAGCCTAATCCTGCTGCTTTATCACTTAATGACTACTGTGAACCACTCTAAAAGACAACATCCACTGTGCTATCAGTGATACTGATGTACCAATAATCTGCCCACGGATGACTTATTTTGATTTTGCTCGGACCTCTTGCCTCCAGATCTCTTTGTAGCCTTGATCCAAATATCGATCAAATAGCTGAATTTCTGAGCTGAAACATGATTCGGTGCTATTTACCATAGTTGACTGGGTGTGGCACCAAGGAAACAGAATAAAACTGGTGGGCATCAAGGGGAGAAAACTCCAAATGGCTGAAGTTATACCCCACTCAAAAGAAGATTGTTGTGGCCTTTGGAGGTCAATCATCCCAGCCACAGGACATTCCTCGGGCAGTGCCCTTGGTCCAATCACCTTCAGCTGGTTTGTCATTGATCATCATAACGTTGGGAGTGGAGATATTGGCCGATGATTGTGCGGTGTCCACTTGGTGTGCAACTTTATAGCTAACCTAAGGTGGTGTATTCCCATGTGCCTGAATTGTTTGACGTTCTTAGCAGTTGAAGTTCCACTTGGAATTCCTCAGCAATGAAGCACTCCATGCATGCTGCACGTGGCAACATTGAATTCAGACATAGATTGATAAAAGGAGAGTAAAGTTACTGTAACAAAGTCCATACAAATGAAAGGCCACGGTGGCGCAGCAGAAGAACTATTGCCTTCCAGCGCCAGACACCCGGGTTTACTTCTGACTACAGGTGCTGTCTGTTCGGAGTTTATAAATTCTCCCTGTGAACGGCATGGGTTTTCTCCGAGATCTTTAGTTTCCTCCCACACTCCAAAGACGGATAGGTTTGTAGGTTAATTGGCTTGGTATAAATGTAAATTTTCCATAGTGTGCATAGGATAGTGTTAATGTGTGGGGATCGCTGGTCAGTGCGGACTCAGTGTGGCCCGAAGGGCCTGTCACGGCACTGCATTTCTAAACTAAATTAAACTAATCTAAACTAAGCTAAACTAATCATTTTTATTGACATTCAGTAGCAATACTCATTCCCCACAATTGGTATTATTTATGCAATCTTTCCAAACAAAAAATGCTCCTGCCTAAATTCATAATAAATGAAAAATTAAAGGCTACACAATAAATCAAACAAGAACTGAATGTGAGTGATGGGATAACACGTGAGGCTTCCCTGCATCGTCCCCTCTGAAATATTACCACTTGGTGCATTCTGAACATTAAAAAAAATTTAAAGTTATCAGTATCAATGTTTTAACTTTAAGGGATTCATAATGGTTTAATTAATTTTGGATGTTAGCTTTTACCGGGTGGCGCCAGCAATGCCTGCCTCGCCAACAGTCTGTCTGTCCCTTCTTTCTTTGTGTTTTAATAGTGTGTGTTAATTTTTTTTTTCACATGGCTGTATGGTAATTGGTACGTGACAGTAAAATACCTTTGAAACCTTTATATCTCTTTGAGAATAAAGGGTTCTCAGGTATATTGTTTATTTTACTATAATTGACTGAACTAATAACTTTAATTTTTAACTATTTGGAGGATATTTCTCAGGCTGATCAAAATAATTGTTTCATACCTTGGCATGCTGATTCCATGTAAATGATTGAACACTTTATTGATATTTTCATGTGATGTGAGATATGAAAACATCCTAATATGATCAGTTAATTATGAAGGCGATAATTAGTTTAAATTGAAGGATTTGTGCACTCATGGGTGTCTTGTTTTTCAATGCATTCCATTAACAGAAGCAATTGGTTTCTTCTGATTGACTAATGCCACCTACACAGTGTTCTTTAACACACAACAGACTGTCAACACGGCAGTAAAAAAAGTATCCAACTTGTTGAAAGAATTGTGGCTGAATATATAAGATAATAACAATTGTTACGCTTCACATAATCTTTTAATAAGGGAGGCATCAATTTCTCTTTTTCCTGAATGGACACAATGTTTAAATTATTTTGTAATTGGAAATTGTTTTTCATAAGCACAACTATTTTGTTTATAGGCTTTCTCAGCAAACACCTTTTGATATAAAGGAACGGGTGATATTTTGGGTAGAGTCTGAAGAAGGGTCTCGACCTGAAACGTCACCTATTCCTTCTCTCCAGAGATGCTGCCTGACCTGCTGAGTTACTCTAGCTTTCATGTATATCGTCGGCGTAAATCAACATCTGCAGTTCCTTCCTACCATTTATTTTGTTTTTGCTGCATTAATTTCTTGGACCTTCCTAAACGGGAATGTAGGAGTGCCTTAGCCAGAAGGGGTTCAGCAGTTCAGCTTTTTGTGTAAATCCAGCACAAACCAGGTTAAAACCAGCATCTGCAATTCCTGTTTACACCTGAGATAAAGCTGTAGTTATAATTCTTCGCTCCGTGGATTTCATAGAATTGTGGCAGCAATGTTATTGCTCCATTAGAGCTGTTGTAACTTTTTTGTTGCTTGTGGATCCCACAATGAGAAGTGTGACATTATACTGTTTAATATACTGGAGAGGAGGGCTTTAGACAATAGACAATAGACAATAGGTGCAGGAGTAGGCCATTTGGCCCTTCGAGCCAGCACCGCCATTCAATGTGATCGTGGCTGATCATCCCCAATCAGTACCCGTTCCTGCCTTCTCCCCATATCCCATGACACCGCTATTTTTAAGAGCCCCATCTATCTCTCACTTGGAAGCATCCAGAGAACCTGCCTCCACCGCCCTCTCTAGCTATTTCAGGCAAACCTATAAATGTAAATCTCTTTAAAATGTTTTTTATGTGTTTTGTGAGGTGTGGCTGTGTGGGAAACATTCTGTGCTTTGATTTTAATGTCACTGCTATATAATGTTCGGTGGGAAGCCTTTCTCTTGCATATTATCTTATTTTAGATCAGAGTTATTGTGGGCAGTTTACAACTCCATGCTTCATAGGGCACAGAGCTTTACTAATCTGAGGCATGTACAACAATCAAAACTTCAATTTTCACAATACCTCAACCATTAATGTGAATGCTCCTGAAAAATCACTGGACTATGATTCCAGCAGTTCTTTCAGAATTGTTTACAGTGTTGTCTTCCAATTCAGACCAAACTACTTTTCTGGAGACACAAGAGACTGCAGGTGCTGGAATATTCAGCAAAACACAAAGTGCTGGAGAAACTCATTGGGTCAGGCAGCATCTGTGGAGGGAACGCATAGACAAAATTTTGGGTTGGGTTCGGAGACATCACCTGTCAATTCCCTCCACAAATGCCATCTGACCTGCTGAGTTCCTTTAACACTTGTGTCCTCTAGTACTCAAGCTAGTTTAATGACTTAAACTCTTCCAGGAGACTTAAGAGCCTGTCACACTTAGGTGATTTTTTCGGCGACTGCCAGCGACAGTCACAGGCGTATCAGGACACTGAAAAACTGGTGACTGGACCCCCCCACGACAATATCTAATACAACCTACCACCTAGTCGACATCAAGCTATGGCAAGCTACCGACAACCAGCGACCCATTAGGACGTCCACCTACAATCACACCTACGACAACCTACGACCACACAAGCGACAACCTACAAAAAACAGTCAACCTGCATCCACCCATGACAATCTACGAGATGCTATGACCCTCTCTTTGAACATTGCAGTTTATCTGCAGTCAAATGTATGTCTACCTGCATTAACAGATTTATTAGATGACAGTAAAACAAATTATGGCCTACATATCCAGAAATTGACTAAAATTTAACAAACCAGCATCGCACTAGAGAACTAAAGGGGCTGTCCCACTTGGGCGACCTAATCTGCGAGTTTAGAAGAGTGTCTTCGACCTTCAAACTCGCAGCATGGTCGACATGTGGTCCTAGGAGGTTCTATGAGGTCGCTGGAACTCTCCTTCCTGCTCGAGGGAAGTGCCCAATTACTCGTGGCTTCAGCTAGGTAGCGGAAAAATTTTAAGCATGCTGAAAAATTTTCCGTGAGTAAAATTTGGTCGGCACGGGTCTTTTTAACTCGTAGTGCAGTGGAGTGGGGTTGCTATTTAGTTACAGGCATTCGAGGGCAGCCATAGGCAAAATTAGACATATTAAAAAGTTATGTGCTGCAGAACAGCACAGAGCTGCAGCGGTAGAGCTGCTGCCTCATAGAACCAGGGACCCGGGTTCGATCCTGACCACGTCTGTGTGGAGTTTGTATGTTCTCCCTGTGACCACGTGACTTTTCTGCGGGTGCTCCGGTTTCCTCCCACATTCCAAAGACGTGCAGGTTTGTAGGTTAATTGGCTTCTGTAAATTGTCCCCAGCTTGTAGGATGCACTAATGGGATAACATGGAATTACTGTGAATGAGTGATCAATGGTCAGCGTGGACTCACTGGACCAAAGGCCCTCTTTCCATGGTGTATCTCTCTAAATCGTTTTTTTTATAGATTCAAATCCAAATGTTTTCAGCATGTATTTTACAATAATTTGCTACAGAAAGTAATTTATAAATTTGTACTAATTGTGGTATCACTATTGTTTTCCAGTGTCTGAATAGTGGTATTGGAATTTTCTTTTCTAATTTTTTTCTCAGAATTGATTTTAAGCTGCTGATTTTAAGGAGTGCTACCAGAAGAATGGTCACATTGGAGATAGTCAACTCAACTTTCAGCAGGATGTTGAAGTAATTACTTAGGAAGAAGCAATTAGAGAAACTGAATTGAACTATATAGTGCTCACCTGATGACATAATATATCAATGGAATATTTATCATATGATTTAATGTTATTTAAACATTATAGCACAGGTGGCATAGATTTGATAGCAATCAGTTGTAAACATGGCTTAATTATGAGTACAACAAATGTATACAATTTAAAAATCTTCCTTCAAATGATTTATTTAATGGAGAACATTTCCAGTTTTGACTTGACTTTGAGATTACCTAATGAAACAATATTAATTTATAGATAGTTGCACACCATCTTTCAAAAAATTACTCTGGAGTTTCATGGTGCATAACTCGAAGGCTCTACCCATTCTGCACCATTTTACCAATCCAGTGCCAGAAAAAAATTATGGATTTTAAATCTTGAGATGTGAACAATGGGAAGAATCCATTGGTAACTGGGGCTAGTACAGGGACTAAGGTGAGGGTATTCCCAAAGATTTAACACTAAGAAAATAGAGCTCCTCCAATATTTGTTGACAAGTAATATGAGCTAATGAAGCCAACTGCATGACTCAAAATTCAATTGTCTTAGACAATAGACAATAGGCGCAGGAGTAGGCCATTCAGCCCCTCGAGCCAGCACCTCGAGGCTATGGCTGATCATCCACAATCAGTACCCCGTTCCTGCCTTCTCCCCATATCCCTTGACTCTGCTATCGTCAAGAGCCCTATCTAGCTCTCTCTTAAAAGTATCCAGCGAACCGCCGTCCACCGCCCTCTGAGGCAGAGAATTCCACAGACTCACAACTCTGTGTGAGAAAAAATGTTTCCTCATCTCCGTTCTAAATGGCTTACCACTTAAAGCCCTGTCCCATGGTACGAGTTCATTCCAAGACTCTCCCGAGTTTAAAAAAAAATCAAACTCGTGGTAAGCATGAAGAATGAATGTAGCGGGTACGTCGGAGCTCGGGGACGTCTCTCAGCGGTTCGTAACGCTAACGGCAGGTACTCGGGAAGACTCGCTAACGGCAGGTAAGCACGGGAAGACTCGTGAAGATTTTTTAACATGTTGAAAAATGTCCACGAGAGCCCCGAGTACCGACGAGTGGCCATTACTGTAAATCTCTGAGTTCGAATCAATGCAAACTCGGGAGAGCTCTTGCAATGAACTCGTACTGTGGGACAGGGCTATTAGTACATAGAACCATAGAACCATAGAAACATAGAAACATAGAAAATAGGTGCAGGAGGAGGCCATTCGGCCCTTCGAGCCAGCACCGCCATTCAGTGTGATCATGGCTGATCGTCTGCTATCAATAACCTGTGCCTGCCCTCTCCCCATATCCCTTGAATCCACTAGCCCCTAGAGCTCTAGCCAACTCTCTCTTAAATACATCCAATGATTTTGCCTGCACTGCCCTCTGTGGCAGTGAATTCCATAAATTCACAACTCTCTGGGTAAAAAAGTTTTTTCTCAGCTCAGTCTTAAATGCCCTCCCCTTTATTCTAAGACTGTGGCCCCTGGTTCTGGACTTACCCAACATTGGGAACATTTTTCCTGCATCTAGCTTGTCCAGTCCTTTTATAATTTTATATGTTTCTATAAGATCCCCCTCATCCTTCTAAACTCCAGTGAATACAAGCCTAGTCTTTTCAATCTTTCCTCATATGACAGTGCCGCCATCCCAAGGGATCAATCTCGTGAACCTACGCTGCACTGCCTCAATCACATGGATGTCCTTCCTCAAATTAGGAGACCAAAACTGCACACAATACTCCAGATGTGGTCTCACCAGAACCCTATACAACTGCAGAAGAACCTCTTTACTCCTGTCTACTCTTAAACTGTGGCCTCTGGTTCTGGACTCCCCCAACATAGGGAACACTTTTCCTGCCTCAAGCATATCCAAACCCTTAATAATCTTATATGTTTCAATAAGACCCCCTCTCATCCTTATAAATTCCAGAGTGTACAACCCAGCCACTCCATTCTCTCAGCATATGACGGTCCTGCCATCCCGGGAATTAACCTTGTGAACCTACGCAGCACTCCCACAATAGCAAGAATGTCCTTCCTCAAATTTGGAGACCATAACTGCACACAATACTCCAGGTGTTGTCTCACTAGGGCCCTGTACAACTGCAGAAGGATCCCTTTGCTCCTATACTCAACTCCTCTAGTTATGAAGGCCAACATGCCATTCGCTTTCTTCACTGCCTGCTGTACCTGCATGCTTACTTTCATTGACCGATGAGCAAGGACCCCCAGATCCCGTTGTACTTCCCCTTTGCCCAACTTTACACCATTAGATAATAATCTATCTTCCTGTTTTTGCTACCAAAGTGGATAACCTCACATTTATCCACATTAAACTGCATCTGCCATGCATCTGCCCACTCACCCAACCTGTCCAAGTCACCCTGCATTCTTATAGCATCCTCCTCACAGTTCACCAGCCACCCAGCTTTGTGTGTGCTGCAAATTTGCAAATGTTATTTGTAATCCCTTCATCTAAATTATTAATATATATATTGTAAATAGCTGCAGTCCCAGCAGCAAGCCTTGCGGTACCAACTAGTCACTGCCTGCCATTCTGAAAGGGACCCGTTAATCCCTACTCTTTGTTTCCTGTCTGCCAACCAATTTTCTATCCATGTCAGCACTCTAGCCCCAATACCATGTGCCCTAATTTTGCCCACTAATCTCCAATGTGGGACCCTATCAAAGGCTTTCTGACAGTCCAGGTACACTACATCCACTGGCTTTCCCTTGTCCTTTTTCCTAGTTACATCCTCAAAAAATTCCAGAAGATTAGTCAAGCATGATTTCCCCTTCGTAAATCCATGCTGACTCGGACCGATCCTGTTACTGCTATCCAAATGTGCTGCTATTTCATCTCTCATGATTGACTTCAACATCTTCCCTACCACCGATGTCAGGCTAACTGGTTTATAATTCCGTTTTCCTCTCTCCCTCCTTTCTTAAAAAGTGGGATAACATTAGCCACCCTCCAATCCACAGGAACCTGATCCTGAATCTATAGACCATTGGAAAATGATCACCAATGCGACCACGATTTCTAGAGCCACTTCCTTCAGTACCCTGGGATGCAGACCATAGTTAGAGTCCGTAGTTAGAGAACATAGCCTGGATTGTCAACCAAATTAAATGAATTAACTGAATATAGCTTATTTTATCTCTCAAAAACTTTCAAATTGAGCTTCCAAATGAAATCAATTATCTTATTATTTCATTTAAAATTGGTATGAACATAAATTATGTATTCTGAAAACATTTAAAGCCTATTAAATATGTATGCTTATTTAATAATCATATAATCGTGATTGTAGACAACGAGAATATTTATAAAGCCTTGAGGAATATGTTGACTTGGGAGCTAGCCAAAGGCTACAAAAATTCCTCCAGTATTTTTGTGGCAAACGTGTTTTGAGTTTCATGAGTGTCAAACATGAAAGAAAATGATAATGAAGACTGTTTAATTAAAAGATTGTTAAATTTGGTGGCAAATTGTTTAGGATATTCTGAAGAGTCCATAGCCCATCCTTTCACTAAATTAAGTAGTTTTGCGAATGGCAATTTACCAAAGATAACAAAGGATGAATCTTTAAAACATTGGACTAGTATAGATGCTATGAATTATTTCAATGTTTTGTGCCAAGTATTAGGATCCTATGTAACGTAAAAGTGTGTGCCACAGAGCAGCCCATTCAGCCTGTGTGTCTCTGCTAGCTTTTTTTCCAGAGTTACCTACAATAATTAGGTAGACACAAAATGCTGGAGTAACTGAACAGGACAGGCAGCATCTCTGGAAAGAAGGAATGGGTGACATCTCAGATCACTGAAGAAGCATCTCGATCCGAAACATCACCCATTCCTTCTTCTGATTCCCTTTTCAAGATTAGTTTTGAATTTATAACTAACATGCCAGGATCAGTATAAAGATTTTTGCTCATTCAATCCTCATGATTTTATATCTCTTTTAGCTGTTGGCAAAGCTTCTATTTATTTAAGCTCTCTGGACTCTTATAATATTAAATGTTTCTATTTTATCTCATGGTAAAATTTCTCTGCTCCAGGAGAAATATATACAATTATCTTCCATAATTTTGGTAGCAAGGGTGTACCCTAACATCCTTTCCAAATGTCAACCAGCACTGTGGGATCTGATCCAACATTGCTAATTATTGTAAAGTGCAACTTAGACAATGCTCACTGTTTCATTGTTACAAGTGCTGAGTACTGAAAGATAGCAGGACATTCTCTGGATTACGTTTGTTTAGACTTGGGCTGGAGTAAAGTAACCTCTCCAAAGCAAACATTAGTACAGTACACCACAATATGCAACCGAAGGAATGAGCGGAATTGTGGGAAATATTGCTTTTAGTTATTTAGATTTTACTGGGGCATTTTTTGCCCTGGACAAGAAACTGGTGTTGAGCACATGGGATCATATATGCAATGCTATAGGATATTCTACTCTTGCTTCTATTTACAAAGCATTAAAGATTTGTATATCAGGACTCCCTGATCTTTCTCCTCTTGCACGTCCTTTAAAATTGTTCCATTTCACTTGTTAAGTCACTCTTCATTCTTCAACAATCATGATGTACTTTGCTTAGTAACAGCAATTTCAGCTCTCAGGCTTTCCAAAATTACTTGAAGGCAACCTGAAGGACAGATTTCAAATAATGTGTTATACAAGTAAAATTACTTCATAGTACAGGATCAACATCAATTGCAAGCATGGGGTCAGCTTTCACATCTATCCTGATAACATCCAACTTCACCTCTATGCCAGCTCTCTCAATCACTCCTTGTTTTTTTTCTCAATCTATCCTTCAGTAAGTAGTGGAGGAGCTGCATTTTCCTAATATTAAGATAACAGGAAGATAACAATGGCCTCACCTCACGCCCTGTGCTTGCCCAATATTTTGAATGCCATCTTTTTATTCCTTTTGTTGCATTCTCAAAGCTACTTCAGTAAGTATGATGGGCTATTGACTCTTCAGAATTTCCTTAATATTGTTACCAAATTTCACAATATTTCAATCAAATCTTGGTCTTTTATTTTCTGACACTCATAAGACGTGAAACTCCTTTGGCACAAAGATCCTTGAGGAATTTTTACGGGCTTTTGCAAACTCCCAGTTTAACATGTTCTTCAAGGCTTAAGAAGTATTTTTTGTTGGCTACAATCACAATTGTGTGATTATTAAATAAGTATACATATTTAATCAGCTTAAGAAAATGTTTTCCGAATATTTAATATGTTCATGCCAATTTTAAATGTAATAATAAGATAACTGATTTCACTTACAGGCTCAATCTAGAAGCTTTTGAGAGAGAAATTATGCTACATTCATTTGACTAATTACATTTGGTTGGTAATACAGGCTGTGGTCTCTGACACAATTGCGTTTTGAGTTATGCAGTTTGGCTTCATTAGTTCACATTAACCTCTCATGTTCGCTGATTGTTGCTATTCTATCACCAAAATTAAGAATTATTGTTGATCAATCCATATGTGCTAATTGAATCCTCATTCTTTAAGCTTGAAAAGCCATAAAGCAATTTAAAAGCTAACATAGATTCATAAAGTACAGGTTTTAAATGTCTTTGCTTCCAAAGTCTCTAAACAAACTCACATGAAACAGCAAATTCTCTCTCACGATACATGGTCATACATTTTAAAATAGCACAATACATGCAGATTTCACAGCAATATATTCTAATTGTGTAAATTTACTTCGGAGTCACGTGAGTGACTACGTGAAGAAGCCCCGCCTGGCGCTGGAACGGCATTACGTCGATGCTGACGGCAGAAGCAAGAGTTGCAGAGCGCAGCTCCTCGCAGCGGCCGGAACAGACCCGCAGGTAAGTGTAAGGAAAAGTGGGGACGTTCTAAAAAAGACGTTACGCTGGTAAAACCAGCAAAAGAGAAAGTAAAAGTTAAAATCAGAGTCACGCTGGCGTACTGATTTAGCCAGATAAATGGAAAAGAAAATGGAGAAGTCTCAAAGGAAAATTTTGCGGGTAAAAAGATCGTCCCGGGGTGAAACTAAAGATACGGGACAAGAGTTTAGTGCGGATCCGATTCCGATACCGGTGGCCGCTGATTCACCCGTTAATGAGACTATAATTTCTCCTCCATGGAGGAAAATGTTCTTAGAAAATGTAAAAAGAATCCGTGAAGCCCGTGGTTTCTGATAATGACTCTGATAATGAAAGTCCTCCGGATAATAAAGCTATATGGCTAAAAATGGAACATATGGAGAAAGTGCTCCAAAATATAATGAGACAAGGGTCACAGTACCCAGAAGTTTAAAATGACCCTGAGGGGTTTGAATATACTGAATGATGGCTATGTGCCAAATTGGGAATTTGAAACTCCGGACCCAGGATTAAGGGCGGAGGAAGTCTCATTGGATATAATTCCAAGTGTATCGGGGCTGCAAAAGACAGAACCCTGCAAGTGGGTGATCTGGATTATGAGTGCACACCACGAATAAAAAAGAGGAGGCCAGATGTGCCTGAGATGGCAAAAGATTTTTGCTATACCTGAAGGAAGTGGTGAGGCTATGGAAGAAAACCTAGCTGCCAGTATTAATTATATGGTATCTCACCAACTTCAAGATTCTGTGATGAATTGAAACAGCAGAATTATATAAAACACCGGAAAATTGCACCTCATTGAAGGTACCTACGGTTAATCCGTCTATATGGACGCCTGTGACTCCAGGCATGAGAGGCCAAGAAATAAGATTTCAAAAGAATCCTCAAATTGATTTCTGCTGCCATTACTGCTTTTGGAAGGCAAATGGAGGGTTGGAGATGGATAAAATCCAAAAAGATACTTTGGGCTTATTATGCAATTCCTTCTATGAAATTAATTGTATGAGGAAAATTGCGATTCGGCCCATATTTTCATCCAAGGTTTGCAGGTCTGTGTCGACCAAGTGGTGTTCAAGCTCCTGGTTATCTATTTGAGACCTGCCTAAACAAATATGAGAAATGGATGAAGAGGCTAAATCTATTAGCCAACATGAGACCTTTTCGTCTTTTGGACAAAAAAGGCATTTTTCGTCAAGAAGGGGATTTGATTTTGGAAACAAGGCAGGAGTATGATAAGAAAATATTATCATCCTGACATAGCCTAATGTTCACCCTTATACGGGGAGAAGGAGACCACCACGTTCATATGGAGAGGTACAAAAAAATTTATTCTATGCTTAAAGAAACTGTGGACAAATCTCCAGTTGGAGGGAGATACAAATGTTTTATGATGAATGGCTTGCCATCCACATTCTGATCGGTTTATTTTACAAACAGTTTTTCAGGAGCTACTATTACATTTAAAGAAGGTGTTTAATTCTCCGGTACCAAAATAAACCTGCTTATGGTTTCATGTTTTCTGCAATTGAAGAGGCAGAAATTAATGTGGAAATTGACAAATTGTTTAAAAAAGGTGTTATTGTAAAAACTGTTGAAACATTGAAGCATCAATTTGTGTCAAATATATTTCCAAGAAATAAAAAAGATGGTGTTGCAGAATTATTCTGGACCTTACAAATCTTAATAAATTTGTCGAATATAAACATTTTAAAATAGAAACATTTAACACTGCAAGACATTTGATATCAGCAGGTTGTTATATGGCTACAATTGATTTAAAGGAGTTGCGTACTATTCAGTACCAATACATCAGTTCTTTCGAAGGTATTTAAAATTTAATTGGCTGGGACAGCTGTGGCAATTCAAAAGCTTTAACCAAATGGGTTAAAGTTCAGCTCCCAGGCTCTTTACAAAGCTGTTGAAAACCAGCTTTAGCACAATTAAGAGCACAAAAGCACATCATTATGGACTTATCTGGATGACATTTTAATCATCAATAGTAATCCAGGAATCAGGTGAAAAATCAGTTTCAGCAAACTAAAACTTTATTTGAGAAGTTAGGTTTCTTGATTCATCCAATTAAGTCCCAGCTGCAGCCAGCACAGTCAATTAACTATTTGGGGTTTGTAATTAAACTCAGTTTACTATGTTAGTAACTTTGCCAACAGATAAGATTGATGATATTTGGTGACCTGTAGGGGTCTTATTCACAAACCTTATCCCTCCATCCGAGAAGTAGCAAAGGTTATTGCTAAACTAGTAGCAGCATTTCCTGCAGTAGAATTCGGTCCATTACATTACCAAAACCTTCAAAGGGACAAAATAAGAGCTCTAAAAAGAGAGAGCAGGCCATTTTGATAGACCTATGCAATTAACAAAAGAAGCTTTATTGGAATTATAATGGTGGATTGAAAATGTCCCACAAGCTGGCTAAATTTATTTTTGATCCAACAGCCTGAAGTAATTTTTACAAACAGATGCTAGTGCTCTCGGATGGGGGGCGACAGATTCATTCATCAGCTGTGGGGCAGATGGACTGTCCAAGAGGAAATGTTTCCCCAAACATATGGTATTAACTATTTAGAATTATTGGGTGCAGTTTATGGGTTGAAGGCATATTGTTCTACAAAAAAGAATCTGCATGTACTGATACAATTAGACAATAAAAACAGCTGTTGCATATATTAATCACATGGTGGAGTCAGATCGGTATCCATGTGATTGTTTGGTCACTCAGATATGGCAATGGTGTATTAACCAACCAAATTTGGATTTCGGCAAATTACATCCCAGGTAAAGACAATGTGGTGGCAGACAATAGATCAAGGATGTTTTAAAGATAACACAGAATGGATGTTGAACCCAGTAATTTTTCAGTAAAATTGTGCTCAATATGGTTACCAGACATTGATCTGTTTGCATCAAGACTAAATCATCAATTGCCTAAATATGTGTCTTGGGAACCAGATCCAGACGCAGTAGCAGTAGATGCTTTATCACTAAACTGGGGGAATATGTTCTTTTATGCATTTCCGCCATTTGCTCTGGTTCAGCAATGTCTGAAGAAAATAGAACAAGATTCTGCCACAGGATTATTGGTAATTCCAAATTGGCCGACACAACCATGGTTCCCGATTGATGTTAAACATGATTAAAGAACCATATATGTCAATTCCTAGCAGCAGTGATTTATTGATAAAACCAGTAACCAAAGAAATTCATCCATTTACATGCTTATATGAATTTGTTAATCTGCAGGTTTTGACCAGACCACTACAGGAGCTTGGATTGTCGGATAGAACTATGGATATTATAGTCGCATCATGGCGAGATAGCACCCAGAGACAATATATGACACATATAAAGAAATGGGAAAAATTTTGCAGACAGTCAAATATATCCTATCATACTGTGAACATTGCAAAACATATTGGAGTTCCTTGCCGAGTTGCATTTTAAACAACACTTAAGTTACAGTACCATTAATAGTGCACGTAGTGCCTTATCATCTTATTTAGGACAAATCTCTTACCAGAAATCAATTGGATCACATCCATTAATATCCAGATTTATGAAGGAATCTTTAACAAAAATCCACCCAAACCAAGATATACAGAAATTTGGGATGTTAGCATTGTACTTACTTTACTTAGGCAATGGACTCCAATCAAAGTTTTGTCATTGGAAAAAGTTAACATTTAAATTAGTAATGTTAATGGCATTGGTTTCAGCTCAAAGGGTGCAAACATTACAAATGTTACGTTTAGACTGTATGCATGTGACTGCCAGATAACATTGTGTTCTATGTTACGATTTGATCAAACAAAGCAGACCAGGGAGAACTGGAGCGAAGGTAATGTTTCAAGCTTATCCCATTGATCCAACGTTGTGTGTAGTTAAACATTTGAATCATTATGTAAAAGTTACCAGAACTCTTCGAGGTGATGAAAAAAACATTAATGATCACGCATAAGAAACCACACACAAAAGCTTCAGTGCAAACATCTCAAGGTGGTTAAAACAGGTGTTACATTTAGCAGGATAGACACTGATGTGTTCAAATCTCACTCCACCAGGGCAGCAGCTACATCCGCGGCAAAGTTACAGGACGTACCACTCAAACATATTTTAGAAACCGCAGGGTGGTGTAAAGAAGAAACTTTTTCAAAGTTCTACAATAAACCTGTTCACACAATGACAGGCTTTGGACACGCGGTGTTGGGTTCACTATAATCACCTGCTTTGTTTCACTATTGATTGATATTATCAATTATGTTATCACTTATATCTTTTATCACTTTGTAATGGTTCCCTCAGGTGTAAAAAGAGGGTTATTATATGTTCTTTTATCATTAAAAGTTTTATGGAAAGAACTAAAACTAGTCTGGTTTTCTCATGTATGTGTTGACCTAGCCGAACTGTCGTATGGAAGAATTCTAAGACATGAAAAACACAGAAGCTTCAAAATCTTCACGTAGTCACTCACGTGACTCCGAAGTAAAATAGTAAGATTAAACGAGAACTTACCAGTTCGAAGTTTGATCTTTATTTTATGAGGAGTAACGATGAGGGATTACGTGCCCTCCACTCCACACCCTCATAAAATAAATGATGGTAAGTACTGGTAAATTCTCGTTTAATCTTACTGTTAAATGTTTCTTTCAAACAAAATACCAGAAAATCCAATAATCACTTGATAAAACTCAAACATGCCTTCCTCTTAAGTGCCAGTAAAAGATTCGCTCTGAGATTAAAGAAGTTAGCTGGGATTTTGCTGAGAGTGAGGCTGTCAGCACCTTCTATCCTCAATGGGTAAAATTGGCAGCAATTTCTGGCTCTCACATATATGCAGTTACACATAAAAAATCGGAAGCTGCAGTTTGTGGGACTCTACTACTTCAGAGGGGGTGTTGGTTTCAGTCATCACCAATAAAAGCTCTCCTGAGGTCACTGTCGGAGTGTGAAATGGAGCTCATTACCCATTAAATTGAAAATTGAATCTTTTAAACTAGGATTCTCTGACTTTTAAGAACAACATCACTTGTTCTGAAAAGTTAACTTTACACGTGTGAATTTTATTTCTTCAGAAGAAAATTAATGGGACAGAACTTGCAATAGTCTTGTGGCAAGATTCTACACTCCAGCCTACCTAGTCCAGATATTGATGGCCCATCGGCATGGTGGCGCAGCAGTAGAGTTGCTGTCTTACAGCACCAGAGAACAAGGTTTGATCCTGACCTCGGATGCTGTCTGCATGGAGTTTGTATGCTCTCCCTGACCTTGTGGGTTTTCTCCGGGTGGTCCAGTTTCCTCCCACCTGTAAAGATTAACAACAATATCTAGACTATTGTTGCAGCTTTTCTATAAAAAAGAAACATTGTTGGCTGAAAATTAGTTCTGCCAAACCAGTGTAGGTGATATAGGTGGCCTGTGAATTCCTGAAGTGTGTGTGTGTGCTTTCTGTAGCAGAGTCATATTAATAGTAATGGCTGCGGTATGTGTATCACGGATACCCATTTCAGGTATGTAGTGGACAGATTGAGTCATAGAGCATGGAAACAGACCGTTCAGCCCAAATCATATCTGTCGACTAAGATGCCCCATCTAAGCTAGTCCCATTTGTCTGCTTTTGGCCCATATCCTAAACCTTCACTAATCAATCCCTGATCCAGAGTTTTAGTTAAGCTAAAAGCAGAGAATCCAACCAGTCTTATTACACATTGTGCTGCAAAATTTCAACGTTTGGATTCAAGCTCTTGAAGGCTCCAAGAAATTATCATGTCTCTGAAGTTACAAGAAATGACGTTAAAACAACCACAATTACTCCCATCCGGCAGGGATGTCAATAGATTGACTTCTGTGATGTTAACCCAGTAAGATCCACCTAAACCAAAGATCATCAACAATTTGTACATTAATTGTTTTCTGTTGGTTGGTGCTGCAAATAGGATTTGATTTTAGACATTCTTGATTTATTTGAGCTTGATAGATTCCAGGGAGTGGTATGCAAGGTGCTGATAGACTCTTAAGTTTCTACACAAGCTAATTGCTTCTGGATGTGAGTGGATGCCACTCTGACCGAGGAGGAGATATGCAGGAGAAGATAAGCTATAGGAACAGGGGGGAGATAAAATTGATGTGGACTCTCAAAAGAATGTCACAACCATGGGCGTCATACAATTGGCAGCCCCGCCAACAGTATGTTTGTTTTATCGTTTAAAACCATTTTTTAGTGTGTTAAGTTCGTGTTAAGTTTGTGTGTAAATGTGTGTTTTAGTGTGTAAATGTGCGTTTTAGTGTGTAAATGTTTCCGGTTTGTTTTATGTGGGGGGAGGGGGAAGGGGAGGGGTTGGTGTCAACTATTTTTTCAGTTTCTTACCTTGCCGGAGAAGCGATTATTTTTCGGATCACATTCTCCGGTCGCTCTGCGGCCTACCATAGATGGAGCTGGAGGCCTCCTTGGACTGACCTTGGGCTCCACCGCAGGGCATGGACTTACATTGGAGTTGATCCCAAGCCTGGGATTGCTCAAACCGCGGCCTGCATTCTTTACATCGGGAGCTCGTAGGGAGAGGCCATGGATGTTGGGAGCTCCAACGACACGGAAGGTTCGACCAGCCCGGCGTGAGGTTCGATTGTCCAATGCGGGGGAGCTGACATACCCCTGGTGCAGGAGCAGATCGCCTCGACGCAGAGTGCCCGCCGGCAGCTACGGGAGTCAAGATTGCATGAACCTGTAGATGTTTCTGGTGTTCTTTACATTCAGAAATATTAAAACTATTGAAAATGAAATATATAATTTTATAATTTAAATAGTCATTAAATGTTTTAAAAATAAAATGAGTTAAAACAGGTTTTAAATATTTAAATAATTAATAACCAAATTAATTTAAAAACTTACCTTCTCTTTTCTACCCTTCAGGTCAGACCCTGACCTGGCTATTCTGAGGAATGTCAACAAGCTTGAGCATCATATCTATACTTTATGGTAAGTTCAATGGCAGGCATTTTTTAAAGTTAAGGCAAAAACATCATTCAGTAATGATGTCTGTTATGACATCTGCTTTGAATGCACAGGATTAAACAGTAAATGCTAGCAGTTTTGTTTGTAACTGTTCGCAATTAACACAAATATCTAGACTATTATTACAGCTTTTCTATAAAAAAGAAACATTTTTGACTGAAAATTGGTTCTGCCAAACCTCGTAATGTTGTGGTTTGTTTCACTGAAGAGACAAAATGCAAATAAATTCAGTAATCAAGCAGTAAAATCTTTATTTCGCTAGGCGTGTGTGGTAGTGACTCTTACAGTATGTAATATACAGACTATAGGTTCACTCTATCCCCACACAAAGGGGCAGTGTTTAAGTAGATACATTTATACCTCAATAATCAGTAATTCAGCAATATTTTATTTTACAGAGCATAGTACCGTCTCTTGCTTCTTAAGATTGACAGCTTCTAAAGATTGAATGCTTTTTAAGATTAACAGGTTCTTTCGAGAGAGGGAGGGTATGCCACAGGAGAGAAGGCCAATAACTTTTGTAATATTTCACTGATTGTAACAAAGCTTGAGGCTCTTGCAGCACAGGAGAATGGCGAGTAAGGTGGCGAAAAATCGTAGCGCTATAGGGTACCGTTTTGTGTGGGGGAAGGTGGTGTGGGGGAGGGGGATGCGGGGGAGGGGGGTGAAGATGGGGGCATGGAGGAGGGGGTGTGTGAGGGGTGGGGTGTGGGGGTTTGGGGAGGGGGTGGGGAAGGGGGTGTGGGGATGGGGAGGTGTGGGGAAGGGGGATGTGGGGATGGGGGGGGTGTGGGGATGTGGGGAAAGGGGGTGTGTGGGGAAAAGGGGGTGTGGGGAAAGATGGGTAGGGAAGGGGGGTGGGGGGGAGGGGCGAGGGGGGGTGTGGGGAGGGGCAAGCTCACACTCTGCTCACCCTGCACCACCAGTTTTCAGCCTCACGCAGCAGATCCCAGTCCCACTCCGGCTTCACTCACATGCTTCCAGTTCAACTCAGTAGCTACTGGCTGGTCGTGCTGGTCACTACAGAAGCAGTTCGCGAGTTGTTGACTCCCCACGTCCCGTTATCTCCCCGCGTGCCACCTACTCCCCGCGAGCCGCTGACTCTCCACAAGCTACTCAACACATTGCGCTCCTTCAGCGATTTTTATTCTCCTCGTCGCGGTATTGACAGCGGGTTCCGGAAGAGGCGGTTTTTACGATTTTTAAACCTTCATAACTTTTGTACTATTTCACCGATCGGAACAAACCTTGCAGCAGAGGATAATGGTGAGTAAGGTGGCAAAAAATTGTAGTGCTATGGGGGATCGTTTTTGTGCAAATTTAATTACAACGCAGACTGGGAGTGGTCAAGATGAGAGTTTTTAGTAATAGTATAGAAGATAGATAGATTGCAGCCACAGAACCAGTCCCAGAAAAGTCATTGTTATTACCAGTCCCAGACAACTTTGCAAATGTATGTCAACATCACTTGAAATATAATATTTTGTGCATCTGTTTTTTTTTAATGTTGGAGCAGGAGATATTTACAGCACTTCTAAGTTTGCCACTATTGTATAAACAAGGTTGTTGTTCTCCTTGTACCAAAAGATGAAAGCGCATCTCATTGTTTCTTGACAGGAGGCAGCAGGCAGAACAAGATTGCTATTCATGCCTGTAGAGTCATGCTGAACGACCTCTCAAGGTGCTGCCACATTGAGGTTTTTTTTTGATTGTGCACAGAAACAGGTTTATGTGTGGTTTAAAGGAAAAAGATCCAGTCTGTTTTAAACACAATAAATCTCACTGTTGGCCTGGCTTGTAATATTATACTTTCTCTGAATTTCCATCATATACCAACCACAAATGTAATGGTAGTCTATCATAGAGTTATAGAGTCATACTTCGGCCCAAATTACTTACACCAACCAACATGTTCCATCTACACAAGTCCCACCTGCCTGCATTTGGGCCATATCCTTCTAAACCTATCTTACGTACTATGTCTAAATGGTTCTTAAACGTTGCGATAGTACCTGCCTCAACTACAGTACTTCCTCCAGTAGCTTGTTTCATACACCCACCACCCTTTATGTAAAAATGTTACCCCTTGGGATCCTATTAAATCTATCCCCCTTCACCTTAAACCTATGTCCACTGCTTCTCGATTCCCCAACTCAGGGTAAGAGACTCTGCATTTACCCAAACTATTACGCTCATGAAGCAAAAATCCTAAAGATTAGGTCACAAACACTGGGACAGCATATCTAACCACAAGCTGGAGGATTCAAGGTTGCAGAGCTAGTGGCTAGATAGGATAAGATATAGCTAGTGGCTATATAGGATGCCCCCACATTGGTTGTGGCGCTGCGAGATGGCTGCCCTGCCAGCAGCATGTTCGTCATTTCTACTTTTTTTTTAGTATGTCCAAATGTGTGTTTTAATATCTCTTGGTGTGTCTTGTGTGGGGGGTGGTGAGGGGGGAAAGGGGGGAACCGCTTTTGGTTGCCTCCTCCATGGAGAGGTGGCTTTTTACATGTCGCCTCCCTCGCGGCCTAACACCATGGATTTGTGCGGCCTTTCCCGGAGTTGGGCCCGGGGCTTCAGCAGCTGGCGCAGCGTAGATGTATTTCACCGCGGAGCGGGGCAAACCCATGCCAAACCCATAGTGCTCCGATCGCTGGCCCGTGGACTGTTACAGCCGGAACCTGCAGTCTCGTTGGGGATCCTCGGAGGAGAAGAGCTCCGACCACCGGCCCGCGGCCTACAACATCTTGACAATGATGCAGTTTAATACAGAGAGGATACATATGGAAGGCAGTCGAGTCTCCTTTTCATTTTGATGAAAAGTCATCAAGCTGAAATGTTAACACCATATCTCCCTGTATAAGTGCCCGTGAAATGATTGGAGTCTCATGACTTTGGTTGACTTTTTTAAGAGGTAACAAAGAAAGGCTGATGGAGGCAAAGCCATAGACGTAATTTAAATGGACTCCAGCCATTCCTTCATTAAGAGTCCATAGAGTAAGCTGCTTTGAATAGGAAGAGATAGCCGACTAATTACAAAATTGGTTTCATGGTACGTTAAGAATAACACTTTTTCTCACAGAGAGTGGTGAGTCTGTGGAATTCTCTGCCTCAGCGGGCAGTGGAGGCAGGTTCTCTAGATGCTTTCAAGAGAGAGCTAGATAGGGCTCTTAAAAATAGCGGAGTCAGGGAATATGGGGAGACAGAAATGGGGTACTGATTGGGGATGATCAGCCATGATCGCATTGAATCGCGGTGCTGGCTCGAAGGGCCAAATGGCCTACTCCTGCACCTATTGTCTATTCTTTATTGAAACAGAGGGTAATGGTGGAAGGCAGATTTTCAGTCAGGAGTTCTGTCAGTGGTGTGCCTCAGGGATTGGCACTGGACCCATTGCTGTTTGTCATCTATATCAATGACTTGAGAGATAAAACATGGAGATTATCCCTTCAACCCAACTTTTCCATGCTGATCAAGATGCCCCCTTCTTGTTTGGCCCACACATCACTAAACCATTCCTATCTGTGTATCTGACAAAAGATGGACACAAAAATGTGGAGTAACTCAATGGGACAGGCATCCCTGGAGAGAAGGAATGGATGACATTTGGGGATCGAGATTCTTCTTCAGGCTGAAAGTCACAGGAAAGGGAAATGTGAGATATAAATGAGGATGTAGAGAGATATAGAACAATGAATAAAAGATATGCAAAAGAGTAACAATGATAAAGGAAAAAGGTCATTGTTAGCTGTTTGTTGGGTGAAAACAAGAAGCTGGTGCAACTCAGGTGGGAGAGGGATAGAAAGAGAGGGAATGCCGGGGTTATTTGAAGTTAGAGAACTCAATATTCATACCACTGGGCTGTAAGCTGCTCAAGTGAAATATGAGATGCTGTTCCTCCAATTTGCATTTAGCCTCACACTGTCAATGGAGGAGACCTAGGACAGAAAGCTCAGTGTACGAATGGGAAGGAGAATTAAAGTGTCCAGCAATCGGGAGATCAGGTTTGTTCAGGCGGACTGCGCAAAGGTGTTCAGTGAAATGATCGCCCAGTCTACGTTTGGTCTCGCCGATGTATAAAAGTCCACAACTTGAACATCGGATACAGTAGATGAGGTTGGAGGAGGTGCAAGTGAACCTCTGCCTAACCTGAAAGGATTGTCTGGATCCCTGGACAGAGTCGAGGGAGGAGGTATAGGGACAGTTGTTGCATCTTCTGCGGTTACAGGGGAAAGTACCTGGGGAGGGGTGGTTTGAGTGGGAAGGGATCAGTTAACTAGGGAGTTGCGGAGGGAACGGTTTCTGCAGCAGGCAGAAATGGGTAGAGATGGGAAGATGTGACCAGTGGTGGGATCCTGTTGGAGGTGGCAAAAATGTTGGAGGATTAGGTGTTAACATAGAAACATAGAAAATAGGTGCAGGAGGAGGCCATTCGGTCCTTCGAGCCAGCACCACCATTCGTTGTGATCATGGCTGATCGTCCCCAATAAATAACCCATGCCTGCCTTCTCCCCGTATCCCCTGATTCCACTAGCCCCTAGAGCTCTATCTAACCCTCTCTTAAATCCATCCACTGATTTGGCCTCCACTGCCCTCTGTGGCAGGGAATTCCACAAATTCACAACTCTCTGGGTGAAAACGTTTTTTCTCACCCACTTAAATGGCCTCTTTATACAACTCTCTGGACTCGCCCAACATTGGGAACATTTTTCCTGCATCTAGCTTGTCCAGTCCTATTTTAATTGTATATGTTTCTATAAGATCCCCCTCATCCTTCTAAACTCCAGTGAATACAAGCCTAGTCTTTTCAATCTTTCCTCATATGACAGTCCCGCCATCCCGGGGATCAATCTCGTGAACCTACGCTGCACTGCCTCAATCACAAGGATGTCCTTCCTCAAATTAGGCAACCAAAACTGTACACAATACTCCAGATGTGGTCTTACCAGAGCCCTATACAACTGCAGAAGAACCTCTTTACTCCTATCCTGAAATCCTCCTGTTATGAAGGCCAACATTCCATTAGCTTTCTTCACTGTCTGCTGTACCTGCACGCCAACTTTCAATGACTGGTGTACGAGGACACCCAGGTCTCGCTGCACTTCCCCCTTACCTGAACTAACCCCATTGTATTTTTTGCGACGGCTGATGGGATGAAAGGTAAGGACTAGGGAGACTCTGTCTCTGTTGTGATTAGGGGAAGGGGGAGCAAGGCCAGAGCTGTAGGGTACTGAGGAGACAGGAGTGAGGGCCTCATCTATGATGGGTGAGGGGAATCCCTGTTCGCTAAAGAATTAGGACATCTCGGATGTCCTGGTATGGAACATCTCATCTTGAGCGTAGATGCGGTGCAGACTGAGGAATTGGTAGGGGATAGAGTGTTTGCAGGGAGCAGGTTGGGAAGAAGTGTCGTCAGATAGTTGTGGGAGTCAGTGGGTTTGTAATAGACATCAGTCGATAGTCTATCTCCTGTGTTGGAGACTGTGAGATCAAGAAAGGGGAGGCAAGTGTCAGAGATGGTCCAAGTGAAATTGAGTGCAGGATGGAAATCGGTGGTGATGTTAATGAAGTCCTTGAGTTCTGCATGGGTTCAGGAGGTAGTAGATGTATTTTAATTGTTGTTATACCAATTGTCTCAACTGCCTCGTCTTGTAGCTCATTCCATATATCCACCACCTACTGTGAGAAAAAATTGAAGTCTGTAATCAAAAAATTATGAACCACAAGTAATGTTTGTAATAGGTTTTCAAACTGAAACATCGAACATCCCTCTGCCTCCACAAATGCTACCTCAGATTTTAAATTCCTCCACCAGGTTGGTTTTGTTCCATATTGCATCTAATCTCTTTTGTCTCAATTTCACTAAATTTCTTTTACCAAGCCAATTAACCTCCAAACCTATACGCCTTTGCAGTGCGGGAGGAAACCGAAGATCTCGGAGAAAACCCACGCGGTCACAGGAAGAAAGTACAAACTCCCTAAAGACGGCACCCATCAAACCTGGGTGTGTAGCACTGCAAGTACTGTCAGGCAGCAACTCTACCGCTGCGCCATCATGTAGCCTGTTTTTCATGTTCTTCAGTTTATGGAATTAATGGAACATCAGAGGCAAGTTGTGCAAAAGCCTGCAAAATCTAGGTACATTTTTAAGTAACCATTACTCTATCTATATAATTAAAACTCTAATCTTGACCACTTCATGTTTGCACTGTACATTGATTTTAGAAAAAAAACACTAGGCTGTGATTTTTGGCCACCTTACTCAGAATCCCCCTCCAGCTGCCAGGACCAAAGGATTGTTTCCATCGATTAAAAATAAAAGACTTATTAATGTTTAAAATATGTTGAGATTCTCTCTCCTGTCAATAATGCCATAATGGCCACGCCCCTTCCAATGGGAGGGGGAGGGGCTATAAACCCCGGATGTGTGGGCGTGGATCAGTCTGTGCAGGATGGGGGAGGGAGAGGTTTACGACTCTCAGTCTGAGCTGGAAATGTACAGAACACTGAGAATACTGAGCTGTGAACAAAGATACTAGAGGAGCAAGATAAACCACTCCTACAAAATCCAATGGACTGACGTGGAGTATGCATCGGAACGCAACGGAACGTCACTTCCGCCATTTTAGGAATAAGACCCCGATCTCCGTTATGCCTCTCACAGTTTAATCCACGTCAGTCCATTGAATTTTGCAGTTTATCTTGGTCTATTTTAGCCTTCTATGATAGACCATTATGATATTTGTTTATAATAGATAAGGTGCTTCATTAAAAAAAAAAATTAAGGGAAACTGTGTATAAAATGAGCGACAATGCGCAATGAAAGGTCTCTGGACCATATGCATTCTATGATCTTTTGTTTAATCAGTGTTGTGGGGGAACGGTATGTGTGTGTTTCTGTGTGTGAGTGGCAAGATAGAGATAATATATTTCAAAGTTCCTCATGGATCAGAAGCAACTTTGATTTAAACCAACTCATGATGTACACGAGCCATTCTCATGATGTACATAAGCCATAAAGGCAATTATATTTGCCTTTATTTTTTTGCCTATAAGATATAAGGAACATAAGCCATAAGCCAATATGCCTTTATTTATATATTATAAACATGTATATATATTATATATATGATACATGCACATATATACGTGATATTGACGTATATAATTATATAACACACATACATATTTCTCTAGTTTCTTATATTTCTATATATAAACACATATATTCATTATATATATATATATATATATGATGCGTATATACGTGTGATATGTATGTATACAAATATATAACACACACATACGTATATTTCTCTAGTTTCTTTCTTGTGATCTCTAATTTTGTTGAACTTTTTTTCATTTCATTCAACCTCTCTCTCTGAAATCCTAATATCATGAATAAAATATAAATGAACACATGCCGAGATATTTTTTCATTCTATATTAGTGTAAAGAAATATAGTGTATACATACCTACATTTATGCAGAAATGCAAGCTTTAGACATGAATACTGTGCATTGCTACTATAGTTTCGTTTTTAATTTAACATATATTTGAGGAAAATCTAACATATATTTGAGGGAAATGAGTTACCGTATTTCCTGGCAATGAAGACGCACCACCATTTGAGTTGCTAAATTTTGAAAAAAGGATGGTGGGACAGGATCGAGGGTTTGGTTTAGTCCAGGGATCTGCAGCCTTTTTTGCAAAGGGGCCAGGACCCTCCGGGACTACCTGCAGTTCCCAGGTCACCTGCGAGCCTCGGGTCCAGCTGCTGTTCCGCTGTCCGGTCCCAGCGGTCGCTCACAGCCAACCGAGCTACTGAGTGAGTTTTTAAATGTGAATATCTCATAACTAAACATTTGTGGGTTAGCAGTATATTGCATCAATTGACTCAATTTTAAATAATTCTACATCAAAATTCATAAAAAAGGATAACACTTTTTATTTCTGTCATTTATGGTAAGATTTACATAATTTATTGCTTTATGTGTGAGATATACAGGGTGTTCAGAACAAAGATGTCAGTTCTTTGAGAAGTACTCCGTAGTTCGGTGTCGGAGATCCTGTCAACAAGTATTGTGGACCCACTGTCGACATCTGAAATTACAGTAAAGTATCATGTAGAGTTAACTTATAAGAACAAATCTGATTATAACGACATAACTGCAGAATGGATGACATGTCACTTAAATGCAATTGTTTTTACTAGGAACTATAAATCATTACTCAATGCAAACTATATGCCTTTATTAACTAAATTAAATGGGCTGATTAAATTTTGGAAGACACTGCCGGTGTCATTAATAGGCAGAATAAACGCGATAAAAATGATGTTCTTACCACAAATATTGTACCTATTTCAATCAATACCAATATACATACCTAAAAAATTCTTCAAAAAATTAGATTCTGATATTATAAACTTCATATGGGATTATAAATCACACAAAATTAAAAAAAAAAAAACACTTGTGTAAATCTAAAGAATCAGGGGGACTGACACTCCCTAACTTATTGTATTATTATTGGGCAGTGAATATTAAAAATATAATCTACTGGTTGGACAGTTCTGCCCAACAGGTAGATTGGATAAGAATGGAGAAAGAGGATTGTTCCCCTTATAATATAGGAGCGATCCTTCTTTCTCCGATAAAACTGAACAATGTAATATACAAGAAGAATCCAATTATTCATAGTATAATACGAATTTGGAAACAAATAAAATTTACTTTAAATTTAAGAAAATTATCGCTTCTTTCTCCAATAGCTAATAATCCCTCATTCAAACCATCCATTATTGATAAAACGTTTACCCATTGGGAAAGAATAGGAATTAAAATGATGGGAGATATGTATGAAATGGGAAAACTTTTATCATTCCAACAATTACAACTAAAATATAATTTGAAAAGTAATCAATATTTCAAATACCTTCAAATTCAAGGTTATTTGAAAAAGTATATACAAGAATATCAAACTTTAACCCCAGATCTACTGGAGGAAGGAATGAATAGAAAGGCAGAATCAAGCAATTTAATATCTTACTTATATAATATAATTCTAAATATAGAAACACCAACGACAGAAGCAATTAGAAGAGACTGGGAACAAGAGTTATTGATAAAAATTCCGAACGATAGATGGGATAAAAAATTATTATATGTAAACAAATGTTCAATGAATGTAAAACATAACCTAATTCAATTTAAAATTTTACATGGATTATATTATTCGAAAACAAGACTGAATAAAATATTTTCAAATGTTTCCTCCATCTGCGACAAATGTCTAACTCAAAATGCCACTATAGCACATTCCTTTGTCTCTTGTACAAAACTGTATACATTTTGGAATGAAATTTTTGGAATTTTTACAAAACTATTTAACACAAAATTGAACCCCAATACTGAATTGATTATCTTTGGATCAATGGAAGAGGGAAGTAAACTAACTATATTTCAAGAAGCTTTTCTTAATTATGGTCTAATAACAGCGAAAAAACTTATACTTAAATTTTGGAAAAACGCACCTACGCCAACATTCAAAATGTGGATCTCAAACATGTCTGAAACGCTACATCTTGAAGAAATGAGATTCCTCTTACTAGGCAAAGTAGACCAATTCTTAAAGATTTGGTCTCCGTTTATCAACTTTATACAAGCATATGGTGCAACATAACATAACCTTAGAAATTAAATGTTTAGAACTGGGTGACGGATGGGCAAAAATATGAGATAGTTAGATCTCTCCTAATCTCTTTTTTTCTTTTTACTTTTTCCTTCTCTTTCAATCTTTTAACTTCTCACCTCTGTCCTTTATTTTTTTTGTTTTTGTTTTCTGTTTCTACTCGCTTGTCTATCTATTCCGACACTCTTTATTTATTTTTTCTCTCACTGTTCTTTTATTATTGAACTAAAAGTATGAAGTTGTACAAGAATGAGAATATGTACTTATGTATTAGGTACTTAAGTACCAGACTACTGTACTTACTTCTAACAAAAATAAACAAAACAAAAAAATGCAATTGTTTTCAGGGATGGGGAGGGATATGTATATTGAAGATGCATTTTTCCTCTAATAGGTCAATTTATCTTAAATGTAGAAGAGCTTACAATACCATACATGCCTTACAACAAGAACAAAACCAAAAATGTACAGCAGTGTAAAAATTTGATACCTTTATTATTGTTTAAGAAGGAACTGCTGATGCTGGAAAATCGAAGGTAGACAAAAATGCTGGAGAAATTCTCCAGCATTTTTGTCTACCTTTATTATTGTGGTAAGTCTAGATTTATAAAAGAAGACTTTCTAATAACTTGCTTATGTACCAAAACATGTCTTATATAATATAATACAATGTCGAGATCCTAAGAATAGAATTGTATATGTACAGTCATCATACATTGGGAAGGAAATTAAGGTTTTAATGTGTGCGCCTCATGGCATGTCGTTGTTCCCTATAACACCATTTATCATGTATTTTAAACACCATTGATCCGTGTACATTGTGCATATTTAATACCATTTATCATGTATTTAAACACCGCTGATCCGTGTACATTATGTATATTTAACACCATGTATCCTGTATTTTAAACATTATTTCAAATCTCCGGGCTTGGAGGTCCCGAATCGGCAGCTTCCTACCGGAGACCGGAGCTTTATGATGTTATAGGCTGTGGGCCGGCGGTTGGAGCCCTTCTCCGGCAAGGAATCCCAGACTCCACGAGGGAAAGTGCACGCTGCCCCCGTGACTAGAAGCTCCGCACATCGCGGCTTCAGGGTGTTATAGTCCGCGGGCCAGCAATCAGAGCAATTCTTCTGGCGACCCCTGGCTCCGCGATCTGAGCTATAGGAAGAGATCGGGCAGGCCACACGACAGAAAGATAATTTTTTTCTTACCTTTCGTCATTAGTGGGGAACCTGAAGAAAGAATGCTATAAAGTGCTCGAATCACTTACATTGGCGATTCGAGCACTATAGCCGAACAGCTCGCTACGCTTGTAGATGTTGATGCCATGACAGAAGCCCATTAAAAACCCCCCATATATTTGATTCCCAAAATGGCGCAAAAAAATTACCCATGAGCCTATGACCATACTACGGCTTTTTCGTCAAGTGGTCTATCTCCTCTAGTATCTGTGGCTGTGAGTGCCCTTAATGTGTTTTTAAACTGTGCTTTTTGCAACTGTGTGGCTATTGAAACGTGTGCCTTTTGCAACTGTGTGCCTTTTGCAACTGTGCCTTTTGCAAATGTGTGCCTTTTGCAACTGTGTACCTTTTGCAACTGTGTGCCTTTTGGAACTGTAAGATGAAAATGTCTGAAATTGATTGTTCACCCTCTCCCTCTTCTCTCTCACAGCCTCTCACCTGTTTTCAGCAGAATTACTGGCAGTTTCTGTGCTGCCAGACTGCCAGGCCTGAGTTACTGAGCTGCTAGGCCTGAGTGACTGAGCTGCCAGACCAAAAATCCATTCGGCCCACAATGTCCCATACTGGCCCTCTAGAAACCAGTCCCTTTGGCCCACAACACCCATGCTAGTGCTCCAGAACGCCCCCCCCCCCCCCCCCCCCACACACACACACACTGGCCAGCAATCTTGGAATTGGTAGAGAGGTGGAATATTGCGTTGGGGGACCAGCCCTCCCATGTGAACATGACTTAGTGTAGTTATCTATATAATTAAAAATCTAATCTTGACCACTTCCTGTTTTTGCTGTATATTGATTTAAGAAAAAATGCTACCACTTATTGCTGTAATTTTTGCCCATCTTACTCAGAGTCCCTCTCTGCTCAGAGGACGGCCAGTGGATTTTTCACATTGATGAAAAATAAAAGACTTATTAATGATTAAAAAATATTAAGATTCTCTCTCATGTCAATCACGCCATGAAGGCCAAGCCCCTTCATGTGGGAGGGGGAGGGACTATAAAACCCAGAAGTGGTATGAAACTGCATTTGAATTTGGTGGCCTTGCACCCAGCTTGAAATGGTATGAAACTGCATTTGAATTTGGTGGCATTGCACCCTTTTTGAAGTGGTATGAAACTGCATTTGAATTTTGTAGTCTTGCACCCAGCTTGAAATGGTATGAAACTGCTTTTGAATTTGGTGGCCTTGCACCCTGCTTGAAGTGGTATGAAACTGCATTTGAATTTGGTAGCCTTGCACCCTGCTTGAAGTGGTATGAAACTGCATTTTGATTTGGTGTCCTTGCACCCTGCTTGAAGTGGTATGAAACTGCATTTGAATTTGTTGGCCTTGCTCCCTGCTTGAAGTGGTATGAAACTGCATATGAATTTGGTGGCCTTGGACCTTGCTTGAAATGGAATTTCATGGAATAGCTGTAACTCAACTGCCAATCCACCAGCTGTGAGTGAGTGAGTTGCCAGCACACCAGGCTTGAGTGACTGAGCTGCCAGCCCAATAATCCATTCGGCCCACAATGTCCATACTATCCCTCTGGAAACCAGTTCCTTCAGCCCACAACACCCATACTAGTGCTCCAGAAAGCCCCCCCCCCCACCCCATTGGCCACCAATATTGGAATTGGTGGAGAGGTGGAATATTGCATTGGCGGACCAGCCCTCCCGTCTGAACATGGGACCCAACTGGTCCCACTTAGTCTAGTACCAATATACTTTGGCAGATTTAGCAAACACCACCTCTTTCAGAATCAACAGCAACCAAAGTAAACCAATCATCATGTGACCTTTAAGAAGAAGATTGCCTCTTTTAATAACATCGAAGGAATGTGCAAGACAAAGCATTGTCTGAAATCTGGAGCTCCAACTTGCCAGGATAAGTACTAACTCTGCAGTGCATGTTGATAGTAAGATTAAATGAGAACTTACCAGTTCAAAGTTTGATCCTTATTTTATGTGGAGTTACGTTGAGGGATTACGTGAAGCACCGCCAGGCGCATGCGCGTCATACTTCAAAGCAGCGGTGTGAAAACACAGCAAACAAATAGCCGAAGTAACATAGTAAGGCTGTAAGAAGGTTAGAACTACCAGATAATCTCTTAGATTATGAGGGTGGGAGCGGAGGGCACGTAATCCCTCAATGTAACTCATCATAAAATAAGGATCAAACTTCGAACTGGTAAGTTCTCGTTTAATCTTACTATTTTACTTTGGAGCCACGTGAGTGACTACGTGAAAATTTCGAAGCTCTGTGTTTTCATGCCGTAGATGCATTCCATACGACAATCTGCTTCGGTTGACACAGTAGTGAATAAATAATATATTGCACATTGCTTCAAATTATTCAATAACTATTTTTAATAATAACAAAAAACAGTAATAACCCCTCTGTCCCAGGGGGAAATTACAAACAATGATATAAAGCAAATGAATTAAATGGAACCCAAAACAGCATGCCCAAATCGTGGCACTGTCTGTACAGGTTTGTCATAGAATTGTGAAAATGTTGATTCTCTAGACCATCCTGCGGCCGCAAGGATTTAGTCTAGCGGCAGGTCCTGAGCCTTCGCCGCAGATGTTGATGCCGCCCTGGTGGAGTGAGATTTAAATACATGAGTGTCGACTCCAGCATAATTGAGAACCTGTTTCAACCATCTAGAAATAGTTTGTACTGACACTCTTTTATATGGCTTTTGTGACTAATGAGCAGTCCTGTCTCAGAACCTCAGAGACTCCTTGTTAACTCAATATATTGGCTTAAGTGTTTAACTACACATAACATTTTGTCAACAGGATATGCTTTAAATGTCACCTTGGTTCCTGCCATACCTGGCCTGCTTTGTTTGATTAAATCATAGACATAAAATGTAATGTCATGTAATGACAAATGCATACAATCTATTCGTAACAATTGTAATGTTTGTACACGTTGTGCTGAAACCAGCGCAATTAGCATAACCACTTTAAGAGTTAATCTCTGCATAGATAATGACGTAATTGGAGCCCATTGCCGAAGCAGTGCGAAAACTATACTGATATCCCAGATTTCTGCATATCTAGGTTTAGAGGGTTTTTGTTAAAAATTCCTCTCATAAATCGGGATACTAACGGATGAGACCCGATAGGTTGTTGTTCTGAAGACTGCCCTAAATAGGAGGACAAAGCACTCCAAGCACTGTTAATGCCACTATAATTCAAGTGCTCATTAAAATGCAACTTAGCAAGGAACTCCAACACATCACATATGCTTGCGGTATGATAAGATATATATATATTTATTTATTTATTTATTAATATTTTTATTTATTAGAGGTAAATACATCAATGTACTTCACATATATATTGTTACAATCATTGTACCCCATAATTTTATGGCTTTTAAAGAAAAAGGATAGAAAGAAAGAGAGTGAAATAGGTGAAAAGAGTTGTGATAGTGAAAGAGCGTGCCAAAGGGGAGAAGAAACCCTTGGGCAAAGAATTAGAGAAAGGGGGTTAAGAGATAGACCCTAAAAAACATTTTAAAAAAGGAAAAGGAAAAAAAAAAGCAAAATAAAGGCCAGTTACTATGTTATATATATCACGCAAAAGGAATCCACCAACTCGATAATTTTTCATCCCCCCCTACCAAGGCCCGAGGTACTCCTGCACCCTATCTTTGTAGTAATTCTGATAGAATTAGACGTCTGATAGAAGCGTTCTGATTTTCCTTCTAGGCGGAGTCTCATATCTTCCAAATATAGTGTTTCAAACATAGTTGAAATCCACATATTTAATGTTGGGATAAGGTATATTTGATTGAGGAGATGTTCTGTGTACAATCAGATAAGATATATTTGATTGTACACAGAACATCTCCCTTTTCTTTATGTGTACCACATATTGTTTTTGAGTGCTATTTCTCCAGGCTGCAGTGATAACCTCCATGGTCCTGTTCGACAATCCAAGGCCTTGGAATGGTCTGGTCAGAACCTGCAGACCAACAAATTAATACGGTCATGTAACGGGTGACTTTTTCCTGTAACCGGATGCACCAACAAATTACTGCAGCTGGGAATGATCATGAATGGCTGAGCCATCATTCTGAGTATTAATATTGTGTTGGGCAATCTGCGACCACCAAAACGCCTGCGGCGGAGTCACGCTCTGTTTTGGTGAGGCATTTCGTGATCAGACAAAATGGAGGAAATGCATAAAAGAATGAGTGCCCCCAATGTAACGAGAATGTTACTGCTCCTGGATCTGGCTCCCATGAAACATATTTAGGTAACTGGTGATTTAATCTGGATGCAAACAGATCAATATCTGGCAACCCAAATCGAGTGACAATTGTTTGAAAAATTTCAGAATTCAACATTCATTCTATATTGTCATTAAACTTTCGCGACCTATGGGCTGCCACCACATTGTCTATACCTGGTAGATAGATGGCTGAAACCCAGATATTCCTTAAAATACACCAATGCCACATGAGGTGAGCCAAGTTATCACATGATACTTATCTTGCTCCTCCCATATAATTAATATATGCCACTGCTGTGGTGTTATCAATCTGGAGTTGAACGTGTAAATTATTCATTGTGGAGCAATATGCCTTTAACCCATAAAATGCCCCCAATAATTCCAAAAAATTGATTCCTTGTGTGTGGAGAACCAAACCTTCTTGTTCATTCCATCTACCCCCACAGCTAGACTCGGTGTCCGTAGCCCCCCCATCCGAGAGCGCTTACATCAGTCTGTAAGATCACTGAAGGTTCTTGCACCAAAATGTTATTGGTAGCTTGACTAACAGTAACAATCCACCACTGCAATTCTGCTAGGGCTGTGGTTGGTAACTGCATAACAAAATCAAAATCGCCTGCATGCTCTCTTAGTGCTTGCTCTCTTGCTCTTTGCAAATGTTGATAATGCAAAGGTCCGAACTGTACTGCAGGGAAAGCTGCTACCAATTTCCCAATGACCTTAGCGACTTCTTGGATGGAGGGATAAAGTTTTTGTTTGAGCCAAGTACAGACATTAGCAATATCCACAACCTTGGCTGTTGGTAATGTTACTGTCATATCAACTGAATCAATAAGAAATCCCAAATACTCAATATTTTGGGTTGGCTGTAACTTGGACTTAGTTGGATGGACCAAACACCCTAATGTTTCAAACACATTTTTGATTGCTGCAACCGACTCTTCAGCTGACTCTTTAGTGTTGCTGATAATTAAGATATCATCTAAATAAGCCATGACAATGTGATTATGGGCCCTCAATAGCCCCAGCACAGGTTTTAACAATTCAGTAAATAGCCTAGGTGCGGAACTTAATCCATTAGGCAATGCTTTGTATTGCCACAGCTGTCCCATCCAATTAAATTTCAAGTACCTGCGATAATGAGCATGAATTGGCACTGAATAATATGCATCTTGCAAATCAATAGTTGCCATATAACAGCCCAGTGATACCAGCTGTTTCGCAGCAACGGAGGTGTCCATTTTAAAATGCCTATAGAGAACTGAAGAATTTAAGTGAGTGAGATCCAGAATTACTCTACAACCCCCATCTTTTTTAGGTCTGGGGAATATATTAGACACAAATTGTTGAGGATGATTATGGCTTTCTCAATCACTCCTTTTTGGCATAAATTCTTAATCTCATCGTTTACCTGTTCAGTCTCTGGAGCCGAAAACACCAACATTTTATTAGGCTTGTGCTGTTGAGGTGGATCTATCCCTGAGATAAACTCAATAGTAGAACCTGACACAGTCTTTAGCATAAACATATCAGATGTTATACAGCACCATTCATTATAAAACAATTGTAATCTACCTCCAATAGGAGGTTCTCCACCAGAAACTTTATCGTTAACAAAAATTCCCTGTACCTCTACAATTGGCCTGTAAGTCTGTTGTCTGCCCATATTGGGGTTGTAGCCGGTCTGTCTTGGTGGGTAAACTCGTTGCCCCACTGGCCTCCCCCTGCTGGGCCCAGCACCTGGATCCGACCTTCGGTACATTAAAACAGGCTTTCGAATAGGTGTCCTTGAGATGCTTGGCTTCATTAAACCAATTTTTTTTGGCCTCATCATCAATTTCATGAATTTGCTTGACAAGGTCTGCTCCAAACAGGAATTCAGGCGTTTGTACATTAGTTGCCTTATATAAAGCAGAAAATTTTTGATTGAGTGTTGGCCTGATGGCGATTTTCCTGATGCAATTTACCTCAAAAAATGCATTGCATAAAAGAGCCAACATATCTTTTTGAGTTTGAGTAATCATTGTCCCTTTGACCATTGTGCCAAATGCAGTAATTGCTGCAGCCACCAGTTGGAGGACATGTTGATACCTAACCTCCTGTCCCCTCATAGAAGGACTCGTGTGTGCCCAGATTGTTGGGTTCACTGTGGGCAGTTTCAATGATGCACAATTGACAGGTGTCTTATATTTGCCAGTAGTCTCTTGCATTATAGCTTGCTGGAGCTGGTGAGACACTAAATAATTGATATTGTTGGCAAGATACTCGTCCATTGCCTCACCAGTCCCCTCTGAAATAGCAAAACTCATGGCTATTTCCGGGACACCCGGAGCGTGGCTCTTGTGCTCTGGTGTATGCACATGAGCAGGGACACCAGAATTAGGGTCAGCTTCATCCTGCCCTGCTTCTCCCAAGTCATACTGTAGGGAGGCATCCTCCAGTCCTAAACAAGTCGCTGGAAGGAAATCCCCTTGCTGATACTCCACATATTCTTCTTGATATAGGCCTTCTTGAGCAGCTGTCTGGGGAATCACTGGGGCCTTTGACCCTTGATTTATCAAAGTTTGGAATATCTTCTCCATATTTTGCATCCTCCCCCACATCCTTTTATTATCTGGAGGGGAGTCTCCTTCTTCTTCAGATTCGTCTGACAAAACCGTTCTGATAGACTTTATTTTAGCCTTCCTATGGCTATCAGTGGCCTCAGGCTCCTGAGTCCCTGGAGCTGGTGCGCAAAGTTCACTATCTAGTATAACGGCTGTCGGTAAAACGGCACCCGGTATCGGAACCGGCGTTGCCTCTGTAATCTGCCAACCCGATCTAATTTGTGAATCCGCGTCGCTGGACCCACGCTTGCTGCGAACTCTCCTACCTGACCGCTCCATACCACCGACTCCTACTGACTGCTCGAGCCAGCATGACGGAGTTTAAATACTTCCAGGCAACGTTTTCAAAACCACCTGTGAAGTTTCTACTTACCGCTGGTGGAGCTGCGCTCTCCAGCCCGTTCAGTGCGACATGCACGGATGTAATGACGCGCATGCGCCTGGCGGGGCTTCACGTAGTCACTCACATGACTCTGAAGTAAAATTGATATCATGATCTAGCTGCACCACATACTTCAAGCAGATGTTGGCAACCCCTGCATAAATCCTCTTACCAAACTGGTGGCTGATGTGCCTCATACTGTATAAGTGTGCATCTGGTTGTCAGATTGGAACCAATTCAGCGTCCATTGATTAAAAAAATATATATTTACACATAATCTGATACGGATGCAAGAATGCTTTATAAATACTGCCATTTTTTAATCTTGAGTGGAAGTCTTCCCACACTGACATTTTAAATTGATTCTACATTATTTTACCAATGCAATCAATTAACTAATATTGCCAAGTTTGGTCAAGAAGCCATTTTATGAAAGTTCAGTGACTGAATATTTTAACAAGCATGTTTTATTTCTGAAGATTTATTTTAGCTGGTTCAGCAGTTAGTGCTGTTATCTCACAATTCTGACAATCTGTGTTCTATCTTGACTTTGGCTCCTATCTGTGTGAAGTTTGCACATTCTACCCGTGATATTTCAGTTTCTCCTCTGGTTTCTAGGTTTTTCCCATAATCTAAAGAAATGAGGTTAGGTTTTTTGGCTCAAGCAAATTATTCACAATGTAGGTGAGTGGTAAACAAATCAAAGAGAGGTTAATGGGCATGCGAGATAGAGATATTGTAAGAG
Organism: Okamejei kenojei; assembly: GCA_035221665.1. NCBI lineage: Eukaryota > Metazoa > Chordata > Chondrichthyes > Rajiformes > Rajidae > Okamejei > Okamejei kenojei. The sequence continues at coordinate 53,146,315 of CM069134.1, read as the reverse complement.
TGCATGGGAATAAGGAGAGGGGGATAGTATTGATAGGTTTGCTCTGCTGTGAACCAGCATCGTCAGGATGGGCTGAATGATTTATTTCTGTGTTATAATACATTATGTTATTTTTTGTAGTGTATTGTTAATTATATTCCCATCAATTTTGATCCCTCTCAAGGTTTAGTTTAGTTAAATTTCAGTTTAGTTTAGAGATACAGAACAGAAACAGGCCCTTCGGCCCATTGAGTGCACGCTGACCAATGATCCCCATACACTAAAGGGCCTGTCCCACTTACGCAATTTCTTTGGCGGCTTGCCAGCACCCGTCATAGTCGCAGCAGGTTGCCGAAAATTTTCAACATGTTGAAAATCCAGTGGCGACCAGAAAAAGGTACGACACTTTGGGCAACTACTCACCACCAAACAGGCGTCACCCTGCTATCCTACACACACAAGGGACAAGTTACAACTTTATCAATCGAATAAGCCTGCAAACCAACATGTCTTTTGAGTGTGGGAGGAAACTGGACTTCCCGGAGAAAACCCACACAGGTCACAGGAAGAATGTACAAACACTGTACAAACAGCACCCGTAGCTAGGATCAAACCCGGGTTTCTGGCGGTGTAAGGCCGCAACTCTATCGCTGCGCCACCATACTGTAGCATTTAGGAATAGGTTAACAGCGGTCATGGTGCACAGTGGAAGGTGAGTCATCTTATGCTGATTCTTGATTACATCTGAAGTTGGTTAACATGAATTAGAAGAATACCAGTACATCTTTGGCAATCTATCCTAGCGGGGGAAGCATTGTCTGAAATTCACAGTGCAAAGCCAAGGTGATACAGACACACACCGCGATGAACAGGAAGGTTGGCGCTGTAATTAAGATGGCTAAAGCACAGTGTATGGTAAGTCCTTTAAAAGAGGGGGGTAGGGGGGGAGAAGGAGGGAGAAGGAGTGGAGACAACTTTTAAGAAGCCAGAGAAACACGGCTGTGAAGGTCGGCAAACATTTAACGTTACCGGTCGGTTATCCTTGGTTCTGAAAACTACTGCTTATGTTTTTTTTCCCCAATGTGCCAATGTGAAGCCGCCATGGAGAGTAATGAGAATTCTCGTGCTGTAGGTGGGTCACAAGGAGGTCCTAGTGGGTTGCCAGGAGGTCGAAGGTTCTCTTAGGTTCTCATAGGTTGTAGCCGGTGCTGACCGGTGATACGGTGCTGCGCCACTGCTGAAGCTCCAGCAGGAAAGACCGCGCCAATCCTGTTGGTAGGCCGTGGGGGGGGGGGACAAAGATGCGACTCGGAGAAAAGACGCTTCACGGTCCAGGTAAGTGACTGGGAAACGGTTTCCCTCCATCAGCCCCACATAAAAAAAGTCTAGTCACTGCCAATTATTCAACATGTTGAAAAATTTGCGGTGACCATAATGAGGCCGCAACTAGTTTCCAGAATGTGGGATCTCCTCGCGACCATGAAAGATATCACAGCCTGAAACTGCACTTACTAAGGTCCTAAATGACATACATCTAAACAGTGATGCATCAAAATGTTCAGTTTGGATACTTCTAGATCTCAGTGCTGCTTTTGATACAGTGGACCATAACATACTGCTTGACAGACTGGAGAAGTGGGTAGGACTCTCTGGTTCTGTGCTGGACTGGTTCAAATCCTACTTGAAAGATCAGGATTATTTTGTTTCCCTTGGTAATTATGAATCAGAACGTACAAAACTCACATGCGGGGTTCCTCAGAGCTCCATCCTTGGACCCATTTTGTTCAATATTTACATGCTCCCCCTAGCTCAGTTCATAGAGTATTTTAACATATCCTACCATACTTATACCGATATCACACAACTTTATATCGCAGTGTCACCACATGACCATAGTCCCCTACACTCACCGAGTCAGTGTGTCAAACAAATCAATGAGTGGATGAACCAGAACTTCCTCCAGCTCAATGCAAATAAGACAGAAATTATTGTCTTTGGTCCCAAAAATACAAGGCTAGAGGTGAGTGCTCAACTTGACTCAATCACACTGAAAACCACAGACAAAGCCAGAAACCTTGGTGTAGTTATGGACTTGGATTTGAATTTTAACAGCCATATAAAGACCATTACCAAATCTGCCTATTACCATCTAAAAAACATTGCAAGAATCAAGGGATTTCTGTCCAAAGAAGATACTGAAAAACTTGTTCATGCGTATATCTTCAGTGGGTTAGTTTATTGTAATGGTATCTTTACAGGTCTCAGTAAAAAATCAATTAAACAACTGCAGCTTATCAAGAATGCCGCTGCCAGAGTCTTGACCAACACCAAGAAAATGGACCACATTACACCTGTCCTTAAATCTTTGCACTGGCTCCCTGTGTGTAAAAGGATAGATTTTAAAATACTGTTACTGGCCTACAAGGCACTGAATGGCCTGGGTCCAAAATACATCTCTGACTTCTTGTTGTATATGAGGCACCTAGACTCCTCAGGTCTTCAGGGACAGGTTTACTCTGTGTTCCCAGGGTCAGAACTAAAAAGGCTGAAGCAGCGTTCAGTTTTTCTGCTCCATACCTGTGGAACAAGCTCCTGAACACCTGAGATGTGTACAGACTGTAAGCTCATTTAAATCAGGCCTAAAAACACTGTTGTTTACTGGAGCTTTTCCATAACCCAACATGCAGGTAATCTTAATCTTCTAATCTTATCCCTGTTATGTGCTTTTAAAATCGTTTTATTGTTTTAGTGACTTTGTTTCACTTTCATTTTTTTGTTTTGTAATTTTTGATTATTGGCTATTTTGTTGTCCTGTGTTGTATGGTTGTTCTGCTGTCTTTTTATTATGTTATTCTTTTGTTTCTTATGTAAAGCACTATGAATTGCTGCTTGTACGAATGGTGCTATATAAATAAATTTGCCTTGCCTTGCCTTGCCTAGTGTCATACAGTGTGGAAACAGGTCCTTTTGCCCAATTTGCCCATATTGACCAACATTCCCCATCTACACTAATCCCACCTGCCTACATTTGGCCCTTATCCCTTATCCTATCCTATCCATGTACCTTATGGCATGAATCTACCACATCCACTTGGAATGATTCAGAGTTATGAACTTCTGATAGTAGAGTCCAGGTGCATGTGCCTAAAACCATTGCTTCCTTTAATGTTTCCAGATGCATTGGATCCACTGACAGGTGGATGTCAGAATAATCCCAAGGTTGCAGAATATCAAAATCTGTTTTAGACTATCCTTAAATTTTGCTCTCACTTGCTAGATTTCAGTCAATCCTTTCATATAATATATTACAACTATGTCTATGGAATTGATATGCTTCAATGCTGAGAACAATTTTTTGCACTCTGTATCGATCCCTGTGTTGTATTTGAGTTTGACTTGAATGTATTCATGTATGGTATAGCAAGCAAAACAGAGCCTTTCACTTGAAATAAACCTAAACCTAATCCTAAAATACAATGAAAATAATCCATGCCACTGTACAAATAATTAAAGTCTTGTATTATCTCACATTAAATCGAGTGCTCTTTATATGAGCAATCTCTAAGAATATTCTGTGGAGTTAAGGTGATAAATTAATAAAGTGCTTTTTAATATTTACAATAACAGGGTAGTTTAGGACCATTGAAAGAGAGTTTTGTTGTTACACTTGCTTATCTATTAAGTAAATGGATAATTAACAGATTAGCATTTGTAATGGTGAGAAGAGGGGAGGATTCAACAATAAAACTATGTACTTAACTCAAAATTATTCCTATTATTATGCACTCAACATGATGAGCTTTCAGCATAATGAACAGCAAACAATTTGCCTTTCAAAAAATTACATATATAGAGGGGAAATATACACTTTAACAGTGATGTTATGTACTTAAGTATAGTTGAAAGCATTAACCACTAACATGCTAGAATGAATACAGACACTTTAGATTGAATTTTTTGCTACGTATTAATCTGAAACAACATAAATATACTCAGGCAGTCAAACGTATCAAGCTTCTTATAGATGCGATTTCTATCTTTGGACAACTGGGACCTCACAAATTTTAAAATATATCGTAACATTATTGTTGAAGACTAATTTTGGTTCTCGTTTTGACTTCTACTGCAATTATTTATCTCCATTACAATGTTTTACATGAATCATTGAACAGTACAGCACAGGAACAGTCAATTTAGCCCACAATTCTGTGCCAACCATGATGCAAAATTTAACTAACCTCAACTACTTGCACATGATCCATATCCCTCCTTTTTCTGCAAGTTTACAGCCTGCCTCTTAAATGCCACTATTGAATCTGCTTCCACCAGCCTCTGTGGCAGCGCATTCCAGACACCTAAGGGGCCTGTCCCACTTGGGTGTCATTTGCGCGTCACGCAGGTAGCACGCGAAGATTTTGTGAATCCCCAAATCCTGGGGTGCCACGCGTGACCGTGCGTCACTGTCTACTTCACCCCACACCATGCACGCGTAATGAACGCCATGCGCGCGTAATGCACCCCCTGCGCGCATCACAAGCGCATAATGACGCGCGCGTCATGCGCCGTGACGCATAAATTATATTGCGTAGATGACGCGCAAATGACGCACAAGTGGGACAGGCCCTTAAGCCTCTGTGGAAATGAACTAGCATCACAAGTTTATTTTTCTATTGGAATTGAAGTCTTCTTAAATTAAAGTTAATTATAGCATTTCATAGTGTTGCTCCTGATGAATTAGTACTTGTCTTTCATTCAAACGTTCCCTTCTGTATTGCTCCTTTCATTTTGCATGTCAGAAGAATCACATGATGACATTAAAACTAATGCACACTTTACTGCCATCAAAACAAAAAATGCTAGATGCCTTGGCTAGGAATTGCAGTGACTGATACAAACACTGGCGGAATGAATGAATTTGAAAGATGCTTAATTTTTGGTGCCCATTAGGTGGATTGCTTTATCCTGGATGGTGCTCAGCTTCTTGCGTGATGCTCGATCTGTACTCATTTATGCTAGTGGAGAAGATTCTTTCACAGTCCTGACGTGCCTTCAGATGGTGGAAAATATATCATGGTGGAAAATATTGATGGAGTGAATGTGGAGAGGATGATTTCACCAGTGGGAGAGTCCAGGACCAGAGATCATAGCTTCAGAATTAAAGGATGTTCCTTTTGGAAGCAGATGAGGAGGAATTTCTTTAATCAGAGGGTGGTGAATCTATGAAATTCATTGACACACAATGCTGTGGCAGCCAAGTCATTGGATATTTTTTAACATAGAAACATAGAAGCATAGAAAATAGGTGCAGGAGGAGGCCATTCGGCCTTTCAAGCCAGCACCTGCATTCATTATGACCATGGCTCATCATCCAAATTCAGTACCCCGTTCTGGCTTTTTCCCCATATCGGTTGATTTCCTTAGCCCTTAGAGCTAAATCTAACTCTCTCTTCAGATGAGGTAGAGATATTAGTATGGGTGTCAGAGGTTGTGGGGAGATGGAAGGAGAATGGGGTTAAGAGAAAAAGATAGATCAGCCATGAGTGAATGGCGGAGTGGAATTGATGTGCCGATTGGTTAAATTCTGCACCTATCACTTATGAACTCACTGCAGGACACTCAGTTTCTGCCATTCCCATGTCACCAAGATGGTTTGTTGCTAGTCCAGTTGAATGTCTGGTCAATGATAATCCCTAAGATGTTGAGGATGAGATACTAGATGATAGAAATGACATTAAATATCAATGGTAAGCTTCTGGACTCACTCTTCTCGTAGATGGTCATTTTCCGGTACTTTTGTTCCGTTAATACAATCTGTCACTCTTCTGCTAGTAGTTGAATATTGATAAAACTCTTGTAAATTCCCCAACTTACTTTTTTAGTTTAGTTTAGTATAGTTTAGAGATACAGTGCGGAAACAGGTCATGCAACCCACCGAGGCTGCACCAACCACCAATCCCGCACACTAGCCCTATCCTACACACGCTAGGCAAATTTACATTTATACCAAGCCAATTATTCAACTAACTTTTATGTCTTTGGAGTGTTGGAGGAAACCAATGATCTTAGAGAAAAATCCATGCAGGTCACGTGGAGAATGTACAAACTCCGTACAGACAGCACCCGCAGTCAGGATCGAACCCGAGTCTCTGGTGCTGTAAGGCAGCAACACTACCACTGTGCCACCATGCGACCCACAAGGAGTTCCTGAAGAGTTTTGAATGGAAATTTGATCAATTATAAGCGAACAATGAATTGTTTGATTTTTGCAACAGATGGAAGGTCATTGCTGAGGCACAGTTTATTGGGCCTGATATTGATACTGGGCAGTGAAAGAGTCCAGTTTTTTTTAAACTGTAAAGAATTCCAGCAACTGGAAGGAAGATTATTATTTAAATGGTGTCAAGTTGGGGAAAGGGGAAGTGCAATGGAATCTGGGAGTTCTTGTTCATCAGTCAATGAAAGTAAGCATGCAGGTGCAGCAGGCAGCGAAGAAAGCAAATGGCATGTTGGCCTTCATAACAAGCGGAGTTAAGTATAGGAGCAAAGAGGTCCTTCTGATGTTGTACAGGGCCCTAGTGAGACCACACCTGGAGTATTGTGTGCACTTTTGGTCTCCAAATTTGAGGAAGGACATTCTTGCTATTGAAGGAGTGCCTCAGTGGGGGTGGAGGCCGGTTCACTGGATATTTTCAAGAGAGAGCTAGATAGGGTTCTTAATAATAGCAGAGTCAGGGGATATGGGGAGAAGGCAGGAACGGGGTACTGATTGTGGATGATCAGCCATGGTCACATTGAGGCGGTGCTGGCTCGAAGGGCCGAATGGCCTAATCCTGCACCCATTGTCTATTTAATGTTTGATACATTGTGTTTTTAACAAATTAATTTGAATTTGTTATTTGTTATTTGTAATAATTTTTATTAATGCGTTAATTTTGTTTTCAATGGTTTATTCGATTTTTATGTAATGCTTTAATCTTGTGATTTATAAACTGCAAAGTCAAACTAAAATGTTTAGAAAACCCAAATCATTTAGACAGAATTTTCCATTTTTATATTCATGCTATCTTAAAAGTTGAAAGGTTTAGCCAATTTTTGGATGTGGATGAAAACGTTTGGGAGCTACTGTCCCATAGTAATATTCCAAGGTTGTGAATGATTGACCTTCAACAGCTACAACTATTCCTTTGTGCAAGATATACTTTCAATGACAAGAGTATTTTCTCTAGGATCCCATTTATTTTGATTTTTACCAGGTCTCCTTGATGCCAAACTCAGTCAAAATAACTTCCTGGTCAGCTTGTGAAGTTCAGTTTGTTGGTCCATTTTTGAACAATGGCTGTTGAGATGGTGAAAGGGGCTGGATCAAGCTCTGATTGAGCTGATGGCTAGAATGAGGACAACATTGTGGTATGATCCAGAACTTCTGAAGATCACTTTATTGTGGTTACAATAGGCCTGGATGTGATGCACTGATGTCAGGTCAGTGCAGTGTAGGAAAATGTTGCATGAGAGAATCAAAATTGTTATAGCTGAGCTTTGAACACTGGAAACAACCCAGAGAAGGAAACGCAGAAACATTATCTTTCTAATTTCAACATACAGTAGACAATGAAAAAAATAAAAATTCCTTTGTATATGGGAAGTCAGCATGGAAGTCAAAATGCAACTCAGAATGAATGCAGGCCCTTCAGAGGGAGCTAAAGGAGAACAAAAAGACTGTTTTTGTATTATATTATAATTGCAATAAACCAAAAATAAAGAGATATCCTGCACTGTGCTGAGCTGACATCAGTAATTGCGACCCAGCGTAACTACAATAATATGATCTTCAGAGGTCCTGGATCACAAGGTATCCAGCTCAATCAGCTTGATCCAGCCCTCCGTAAACAACAGAAGCCTTTCAGACATGGCTGAGGGTTGCACAGTGGCGCAGCAGTAGAGTGCTGCCTTACAACGCTTACAGCGTCAGGGACCCGGGTTCGATCCTCTGCAGATGGTGTCTATACAGAGTTTGTACGTTCTATCCTATGGCTTGCATGGGTTTTTTCTGGGATCTCTGGTCTTCTCCCACACTCTAAAGACATACTGGTTTGTAGGCTAATTTGCATGGTATAATTGTAAATTGTCCCTGGTGTGTGTAGGATATACAAAGTTGATTTCATGAGTTTGTTTCTTTTTCAGGGTGATATGGTATGTTTGATGGTGTGTTATGTTTGAGTGTGAGCATAATTCTACAATGTGTGTACATTGGTGATAAAATTGTTCATCCTGAATTTAAAGAAAGGAGACTTTGAAGGTATGAGATGGGGATTGGCTAGGATAGACTGACAAATTATACTTAAAGGGTTAACAAGGGAAATCAAGGGTAGTGTTAAATCTAAGGAAAAGGCATATAAATTGGCCAGAGGAAGCAGCAACCTGGATGACTGGGAGAAATTTTGAACTCAACAGAGGACAAAGGGGGAATTAAGAGGGGGGGGGGGGGGGGGGGGGGAAGCATGAAAGAAAGCTTGCGGGAATATAAAAACTGGCTCTTAAAGTCAGTAGGTCCCTTACAATCAGAGACAGGTGAATTTATAAAGAAATGGCAGAACAGTTAAATGAGTACTTTGGTTCTGGCTTCACTAAGGAAGACACAAACAATCTGCCAGAAATACTGGGGAACCGAGGATTTAGAGGGAGGACGGAACTGGAGGGAATCCACATTAGTCATGGAATGGTGTTAGGTAAACTGTTGGGACTGAAGGCAGATGATTCCCCAGGGCCTGATGGTCTGAATCCCAGAGTACTCAAGGAGGTGGCCCTAGAAATCTTGGATGCATTGGTGATCATTTTCCAATTTTCTCTTGACTCTGGATCAGTTCCGGTGGACTGGAGGGTAGCCAATGTAACCCTGCTTTTTAAGAAAGGAGTGAGAGAGAAAATGGGGAATTATAGACCAGTTAGCCTTACATCGGTAGTGGGGAAGATGCTTGTCAATTGTTAAAGATGTTGTTGCAGCACATTTGGAAAGCAGTGACAGGATTGGTCAAAGTCAGCATGGATTTATGAAGGTGAAATCATGCTTGACTAATGTTCTGGAATTTTTTGAGAATGTAAGTAGTAGAATGGATAAGGGAGAGCCAGTGAATGTGTTGTATCTGTACTTTCAAAAACCCTTTGTCAAGGTCCCACACAAGAGATTAGTGTGAAAAATTAGAGCACATTGTATTGTGGTAGGGTATTGACATAGATAGAGAACTTGTTGGCAGAGGAAGCAAAGAGTAGGAATTAACGGGTTCTTTTCAGAATGGCAGGCAGTGACTAGTGGGATGCCACATGGCTCAGGACTGGGACCCCAGTTATTTGCAATATATATTAATGATTTAGATGAGGGAATTAAATGTGACATCTTCAAGATTGCGAATGACTCAAAGCTGTGTGACAGTGTGAATTGCGATGAGGATGCAATGAGGCTGCAGGGTGACTTGGATAGGTTGGGTGAGTAGGCAGATACATGGCAGATGCAGTATAATGTGGATAAATGTGAGGTTATCCACATTGCTAGCAAGAACAGGAAGGCAGATTATTATCTGAATGGTGTCAGATCAGGAAAAGGGGAGGTGTAATGAGACCTGGATGTGCTTGTACATCAGTCACTGAAAGTAAGCATGCAAGTACAGCAGGCAGTGAAGAAAGCTAATGGCATGTTGGCCTTCATTACGAGGGATTTTAGTTTAGGCGCAAGGAGGTCCTACTGCAGCTGAACAGGGCCCTGGTGAGATTGCACATGGAGTATTGTGTGCAATTTTGATCTCCTAATTTGAGGAAGGACATTATTTCTATTGAGGGAGTGCAGCATAGGTTCACCAGGTTAATTCCCGGAATCACATTGATCACATTGATCACATTGAATGGTGGTGCTGGCTTGAAGGGCCAAATAGCTTGCTCCTGCACCTATTGTCTATCATCTATTGTCTATGGTGGGACTGACATATGGTGAAAGAATGAGTCAACTGGGCTTGTACTCACTGGAATTTAGAAGGATGAGCGGGGATCTTATAGAAACATAAAATTCTTAAAGGACTGGACAGGCTGGATGCAGGAAAATTGATCCCAATGTTGAGGGAGTCCAGGACCAGGGGTCAAAGTTTAAGAATAAGAGGTAGACCATTTAGGACTGAGATGAGGAAAAACTTCTTCACCCAGAGAGTTGTGAATCTGTGGAATTCTTTACCACAGAAGGAAGTGGAGGCCAATTCACTGGTTGTTTTCAAGAGACAGTTAGATTTAGCTCTTAGGACTAAAGGAATCAAGGGATATGGGAAAAAAGCCCGAACGGGATACTGATTTTAGATGATCAGCAATGATCTTATTGAATGGCAGTGCTGGCCTGTTTCTATCTGCTTCAGTTTGTTTACAGACTTCAATCAACCATTTTCTTCAGATGGAACTCATCTAGAGAACCTGGAAACTTTTGAACCTTCTAGAATATTTATCTTTGTAAAATTGAAATCAAGCAAGAATTTATAGCATGGGTAAATTGCTGTTTACATTGCAGATCCTCCCACCATATTACCACACCACAATATTACTGTGTCTTATTACCATGCCCATTCTATCTACAGAAGCCAGTCAACTTGATGGGTAGTTTGAACAACTTCCAGAATTTTCCATTTTCCATATTTGCCTTTTGGGTTTTTGTTTTATTTTCCAGCTTGTACTTTGCTGTAATTAATGCAGTGCTTTAATTACTGGAGAGAGATTTGCCAGGGGGGGAATATGGACAAAGCACACAAACCATCAACCAGCATGTGAAGGTTTTAGAAACAGAAATATAGAAACATAGAAAATAGGTGCAGGAGTTGGCCATTCAGCCCCAAGGCAGCACCACCATTTAATATGATCATGGCTGATCATCCAAAATCAGTACCCCCGTTCTGGCCTTTTCCCCATATCCATTGATTCCCATAGCCCTAAGAGCTAAATCTAACTCTATCTTACTCTCTCTTGAATTGTTTGCAACAGTTCACTGGCACTCAGTCAATGCTGGACTCAGTGCACTTTCAACAGATGAACATTTAGCTGTTGGGAATGCCCAATGCATAGCTCATATGTTTATTTAATTTCCCCTCACCAAAATGTATAATTTAAACATTGATGGATTAAGTAATCAAATCAAAAACCAAAGACAATCAGAACTAATGTATCTTCCAATGCTGGTGAGAAATAGTTGCAGCCTGATCTGCGGAGTTACTCCTGCACTTTGTGTTTTACTCAAGATTCCGACATTTGTAGTTCCTCGTGTGTTTGTTTAGCCAATAAGGGAATCACAAATCAACATTTGCAGTTGATTTTATTTGGGGTTAAGGGCAAACAAAATGGGTTCGTAATAACCCAATTAGAATATCCAGAGAGTTTTGCAATGGAGCCTGTTTAGGCACAGGATTTTTTATTTTTATTGTAAAATATTTTTATTAGAAGTAAATACATATTAAGAAGGAATAACATAAAATAAAAAGAAAGAGACATATTATTCGTCACATACATTCTTAATATTTTTAAAGTTTACAATCATTCTTATTTATACTTCTATACTTTTTATTATTTTGTAACAGAAAGAAGATAGTAAAGAGAAATAATAAAGAGAAATGAAATAAAAGTAGAAAATCAATAATATGAGTGGAGTATTAAGCAGGCTATTCTTCATTGGAGATATATCAGTGGTCTATTATATATATGGTTCTTCATCTATTCCTTCATTCAGGTTTCAGTCAGGCCCTCGAACAGGACCACCTTGACCCTTTAAATATTCAATAAATGGAGACCATATTCCTCTGAACTGATCTAGCTTGTCCAAAAGGACAAGTCTTAATCTTTCCAGATGAAGTGTCTCCGACATTTCTGTAATCCACATTTTGATTGTGGGGCACGTAGGACCTTTCCAAAATCTTAATATCAATTTTTTACCAATTATTAAACTATAATCGATAAAAATTCTTTGCTGTGTTGTTAGTAGTTGATCCGTTTCTAATATTCCTAATATGATTAATTTTGAGTCTGGAGTCAGATTTGCATTAACTACATTCGAGATTATATCCAAAAGTTAGTAATTTTTATACATTTTGTGAATGAGTGCTTTAGATTAGCTTCTAAATGCTGACATTTATCACATATAGCAGAAACATTTGAAAAAATTCTGTTTAATGTGGATGTTGAAAAGTGTAATCTATGTAAAACTTTAAATTGTATCAAAGAGTGTCTGGCATTTAATGAGCAGTGGTGTATATGTTGTAAGCTTTCATTCCATACTTCTAGACTAATTGTTTGACCTAATTCGTTTTCCCATACTTGCCTATATATTTCCGACATTGGTACATCATTTTCCAATAAAATATTATAAATATATGATATTAATTTTTCTGTATTCGGATATTTATTTAGACATTCATCTAAAATTTCTGTTTTTCTCTTTTTAAAATCCTGTGTGTTTGATTTAACATAGTCTCTAATTTGTACATATCTAAAGTACTCTTTTGAGTGTAATCCGTAATTTTGTTGTAATTCCTGAAATGAAAGAAAGAGACTTTCTCTGTAGAGATCACCCATCTTATTAATTCCATAGTTCTTCCACTGTAAAAAAACCTTTATCCATCATTGAGGGTTTAAAAGTAATGTTGTTTACAATGGGAAGAGCCAGTGGTATACTCTCCAATTTTAATGTTTTCTTTAATTGTTTCCAAATACGTATCCCACTTTCTATTATTGGATTTCCTCTATAAAATTTCTTACGTATTTTAGTATTGGCAAATAAAATCGAGCTAATTTCAAAAGGTGAACAATCTTCCTTTTCCATTTTTAACCAGTTTGGCTGTTTATCTAATTCTTCCAACCAAAAATTCATATTTTTAATATTAACTGCCCTGTAGTAAAACATAAAATTAGGCAGTGCAAAACCTCCATTTATTTTTGATTTACATAGATGTTTTTTATTTATCCTATGATTCTTATAATTCTAAATAAAATTGGTAACTATAGACTCCACTTTCTTAAAAAAAAATTTTAGGAAGATATATCGGGATCAGTTGAAACAGGTATAATAATTGTGGAAGAAAAATAATTTTTATCGCATTAATTCTACCTAGCATTGAAATATGTAATGTTTTCCAACACAGGATATTCTTAAGTAGTTTATTCAGTAGGGGTGGAAAATTAGATTTAAATAAAGAATCATATATTTTTGTTACATAAATTCCAAGATATTTGATTTTTTTCATTTGCTATCTTAAAAGGAAATTGTTGTAGTAGATGTGGGTTATTTCCCATTATTGGCATAAGTTCACTTTTATTCCATTTAATTCTATATCCTGAAAACAAGCCAAATTGAGTTATTAAATCTAATAAGTTAGGGATACTAGTTTCAGGCTTTGTAATATAAAGTAATACATCATCTGCATATAAAGAGATTTTATTTTCAGTTTCTTTGGTTTCATACCCGTATATTTCAGGATGTAATCCCACGGAATTGTGCTAATGGTTCAATTGCCAGTGCGAACAGTAGTGGGGACAGAGGACCACCTTGTCTACAGCCTCTGGATAAATTAAATTTAGTTGATAACACTTGATTTGTTAATATTCTAGCTGTTGGATTGGTATATAGTAGTTTAACCCATGTTATAAACTTCTCTCCCAACTGAAAAATTTCCATAACCGAAAATAAATAAGACCATTCAACCTGATCAAAAGCTTTCTCTGTGTCTAATGATATAATTGCTAGATCTTTATTAATATTTCTTTTTGAATATATAATATTGAATAATCGTCTCAGGTTATATGAGGAGTATAGTTTTGGTATAAATCCTGTTTGATCTGAATGAATTACTTTATTAATCACTGTATTTAGTCTTTGTGCTAGTATTTTGGTTAATATTTTTTGATCAGTATTTAAAAGAGCTATGGCTCTATACAACCCTGGATCATCCAGATCTTTATCTAATTTAGGTATAAGCATTATAATAGATTCATTTAATGTTTATGGTAATTTCTGTTGTGCATAAATATATTCATAAAGTGTCTTCAAACGTGGTGCTATCAGATCATAGAAGGTTTTATAAAATACCGAACCAATACCATCCGGTCCTGGAGTTTTACCATTTTTTAATGACCCAATAGATTCTTCGATTTCTTTAGTAGTTATTTCAGCGTTTAGTGATTCTCCATTTTTTAAATCCAGTCCTTTTAGATTACAATTTTTTTTTAATGTTTCTATTCCTGTCCGATTTTCTGTCGTTTTGGCTGAATATAATTATTTATAATATTGCAAAAATCTCTCATTTATATCTTTAGTTTGTACTAGTAATTCACCTTTGGCTGATTTAATCCTATGAATTAATTTTGCTCCCTCCAATTTTCGTAATTGACGAGCCAATCATTTTTGTGATTTACCTCCGAATTCAAATTGTATTTGTTTAGTATATTGGTAGAGTTTTACAAGTTGGTCTGACTGTATTTTATTTAATTTATATTTCAATGCAGAGATTTTATTATGTTTTATCATGGTTGGGTTAGCAGCGTTTTCTGTGTCTAATTGTTTGATCTCCTTTTCCAATGCCTGTTGTTCCCTCTGATTACTCTTTATTATAAAAATGCTTGAGAGGATATCATAATTTCCCCGAACATACGCTTTTAAAAGTTTCCCATAATAGGGACAAAGGTATTTCTGGCTTATCATTTTTCAAAGAAAATCTTAATCTGTTTTGTGATGTATTTTTGAGTTATTTTGTCTTTTAAAATTTGTGGGTTAAATCTCCATTGTCCCTGTTTTTCTGTTTTACCAGTTATTTTAATCATAAAAGTTAAAGGTGCGTGATCTGAAATTATAATAATTAATGATATTTTGAATTATAAGTGAATAGGATAAGTTTTAAATCTACCAAAAAATAATCTATTCTTGATTAAGTTTTATGCACAGGTGAGTAAAATGAATATTGTCGTCCAGCTGGGTTTTGCATTCTCCAAACATCTTTAATATTACTGGTATCTGTATATGCATTTTATTAGATCACTGGAATGCGATTTAATTTTCCGTTGTCTTGATGATCTGTCTAAATAAGGATCTAGTGTACAATTTTAATCTCCTCCAATTATTAGGTTGTGTTGTGGCAATTCTGGGATTAGTATTAAATATTTTCTTAAAAAACAGTGGGCTGTCAAAATTTGGGCCACATACATTAACAAAAATCATTTTTTTTTTTGTGTGTATAATTATTCTCCTATTACAATAATATATCTACCATCACTATCAGTTATAGTTGAAGTGTGTTTAAATGAAATGCATTTACGAATTAATATTGCTACACCTCTAGATTGTGTGTAAAAGAAGAATGGTACGCTTTGTTAATCCATTTAGCCTTTAATCTATGCTCTGCATCTTTTTTTAGATGTGTCTCTTGGATAAATGCCACGTCTACTTTAAGTGCTTTTAAATGTGCTAATACTTTACCTCTCTTAATTGGTCCGTTAATACCTTTAACATTCCAGTTACAAAACGTTATTCCTCCATTCCCCGTATTTGTTTTTAAGTCTTGCATCTTTTATCTAAGGAGGTATGTAATAGAGCAAATGGTTCAGCTCGACACACCCGACTTTACACCCGAACTCCGAATAGATGAATTTCAAGACCCTTGGGTCTCTCTCACATATATATCTCCTTTGTATTAATTTATAACTCCATTCAAATATAAAATAATAATAACAAAGAATAATATATAAAAAAAGGGTAGATACGGTGCACAAAGAAAGAAAACTACATCTAATGTTAGTGTAGTTAGTGTTAGCCATACTACCATGGCTAGCAATCTACCGACTTCCATAGTCGATGTTACAAATTTATCCATCTCCCTGGTTCCTTAAAATTGTTAATCCATAAAGATATTTAACCGGGAATATTAAACTCTGATGTGTACAGGATACATCGGTCAAGTATATGATAATATCTATACTTAATACATATTAAAAGATGTAATAATTTTTTTTTTTTTAAAAGGGAGGAAAATAAAAAAATAAAATTAAAAAAAGTGCCAGAGGGGATAAATGAAGTCAAACTTTATATTCTGTGTGATTATATTTACTATTTACCTAATTCTAAGTAAAACAGCTATAATTAGTTGTTAATCATTAATTGGTAGTTATCAGCTTTAATTAATAATAATACCGCTATATGAATTTTAGTATTTGTTAGTTATTAATATTAGTAGTGTTATTATTCTAATTGTTAGTATCCATAGGAGAGTCTCCAATCTGTATCTCCAATCCGAGTCTCCAATCAGCACCTTTCCTTCTCCAATCTTCTTTAGGTGCCACAAGTCCATAGTCCACAATCCTGAAAAATACAATTATATTTGTTGGTAATAGTTCATCTTTGAAGATTTCATTCAGTCTTCCTCTCGTTCCTTAATCCCCTGGGCAAAGTTCATTGCATCCGCTGGGTTTTTTAAATAATGTTCTTCCTGGTTGTAGGTGACTCTCGGGGTGGCTGGGTACCTCAGACTGTACTTCAAATTCTTCACTTCCTTCAAAATTCTTTTGGTTTCCTTGAACGCATTTTGTTTCTTGGAGACCTGTGCTGGGTAGTCTCGATAAATGCTGACCGAATCTTCTTCGTATGTAAGATTTCTACTTTTTACAATTTTGTTCATCATCTACTCCAGGACATGATCATACTGGACTTTTACTATCATTTGTCTTGGAGGGGCGTCTTGCTTTGTATAACGTCTCATTACTCTGTGTGCTCGGGTTAGTAAAGGCTTTTGTTCCAGAGATAACCTTTTGCAATAGGTTTGCAGTAAACTCTCGGGTATCTTGATTCTTTACTCTCCCTTCTCGAATACCCACGATCCTTAGGTTCTGTCTTCTCTGGCATCCTTCCAACTCGGTACATTTATCAGTTATTTTGCCCAGTAAATCAGATAGACGTTGATTTTCTTTGAGGAGTGTTTTCATAGTCTGAGCACTTGTTTCGGCTAAATCTTCAAGGTTCTTTATGGCTGTCGACTGCTCCTTGGGTTCTTCCTCCAAAGGTTCCAGCTCTGTTTCCATCTTATTTTGGATTTTATCATTCATCTCTACTACTATATTTGCAGCTTGATCCGTTAATATTTCTGCGATTTCCTTTCGCAATGTGTCAGATAATTCTGCGGCCGAGATATTGATTTCAGACTTTATCATCTTCTCCTTGATTTTTTTCTATTTCTTCCCTAAAATTCATTTTTGCCAGTTCAGTTTTTAATTCCAATTTTATTTCTTTCTTTAACTCTGCCATTTCTTGTACAAAAAAAACTTTAAGTTCTTCAATTTCCGATTTTTTCTTCGATTTTTTCGACACATCTTCTTGGGCCTTGTTCTTGTTCTGCCGTTTTTTGTCTTGTATACAAAGTTTTGATTTATCCACGGGTGGGCTGCGCTGTGTTGCCATTACGAGTCGCACATCCTGATGACGTCACTAACGCAGTCGGTGCAGAAACTGCAGGCAGCAGGTAGGTCTTTTCTCCCCGGTTTTTTCTTCGTTTTTTCCACGGAGCTGGCTGGCGTTACTCTCTAGCCCTCCATGGCGCCACCGGAAGTCCGTCGGCACAGGATTTTTTGTTTGTAATTTTGTAATGGCAGAATAGAGTAAAACTAAATAGTTTACTGCTGGGTGAGTTTATTCCAAAAAAATTACCTAAACATCTATGTAGAAATATTAATCTTTCAAATGATAAACTAACAATCATTCATTTAGTGACAGCGTACAGAATACTGAAAATGATATCATGCACAATGACTTGGCATTCAGAAAAAAACATAGTGCTGGCGAAACTCACCAGGTCAGGCAGTATCTGCACAGGATATGGATAAGATGTTTATGCATATGGGTATGGATATGGACTGATTCATTAACAAGGTCATTTCGGGTTGAGACCCTGGAGACAAGGCGAGACCAAGCTGGGAAACTGAAGTGGGATTGGATCAAAACCTGTCAAGTAATGGGTGAATACAGTTGAGGAGGTGTGATCGGCAGATCAGTGGAGATAGAGCCAAAGGCTAGAGGTGAAATGGTGACAAAAGGGTGTGAATAATGAAGATCAGGAAGATAAGTGAAATGTAAAGACAAGGAAGGGAAATGGGTAGAAGGGGACAGGATGTGTTGAAAGTGGAGGCTAGTGGGGATGAAAGGCGAGGACCAGGCGAACTCTATTCATGTTCTCCTCCCCAAAACAGAACAGTGGGTAAATAGAGCCAATATAGATTAGGGCTTTACCCACAACAGCAGGGGAGAACATATTTGGTGAAGAAAGAGGGTATCTGAAGATATTCAAGACAGGGAAGCCTCATCTTTGGAGCAGATGTCACAGCGACAGAGAAAGCAAAGAGTGCGAGATCGCATCCTTGAAAAGGAAGGGTGAGAGAAGGTATAGTCAAAGCAGCTTTGGGAGTCAACAGGTTTGTAGTAGATGTTAGTGGATAGTCTGTCCCTTACGATGGAGTCAGGGAGATTGGAAAAGGGAAGAGAAGTATCAAATATAGTACAATGATTTTGAAGGCTGGTTGCAAGTTAGTATTGAAGATGATGAAATCAACAAGTTGTGCATGGGTACAGGTGGCAGCCCCACTGCTACCGGTGAAGTAATGGGGAACGAGTTATGGAATGATGCCCTGGTACATTTGGAACAATCGAACAAAGAAACAAAAGCACAAATGTCAGTAACATTTGGCACAGCATTTGCTGATTCATTAACAAGGTCATTTTGTTTGATTTGAAAACCATTGAGAATAGAGGGAAGCATATACCATATCACCCTAAAAAAGAAGTAACACTGGGGGTTCTCTGGAGAGTAATTCATAAACATTTATTTTAATGTACAGAAAGGTATATCCAGCACACACCTGAATTTCCAATACACATTAAGTTAGCTTCTAAGTGCTGACATTTATCACATATGGCAGATACATTTGAAAAAATACTATGTAATTTGGATTTTGAATAATGTAATCTATGTAATATTTTAAATTGTATAAGAGAGAGTCTTGTTAAATATTTTTATTAGCCGTAAGTACATATTAAAAGAATATACTTGTCACATACATTTGTAATATTATTAATATTAACAATTATGTCTTATTTGTATTTCTATACATTTTTTTATTGCACATAGGAAAAAATAGAGAAAAATAATGTAAAAATAGAAAATCAAAAAAAAATGGAGTGGAGTATTAAACAGGTTATCCAACATTGGAGATTTTTCCATGATTTGTTATATATGATTCTTCATCCATTCCTTTATTCAGGCTTCGGTCAGGCTCTCGCACCAAGTCATTTTGACCTTTTAAATATTCAATAAATGGAGACCATATCCATCAGAAAAGATCCAACTTGTCCAGTAGGACAAGCCTTAATCTTTCCAGATGAAGTGTCTCCAGCATTCCTGATTGTGAGGGATGTAGGACCTTTCCAGAATTTCAATATTAATTTTTTCCGAATTATTAAACTGTAATCAATAAAAATTCTTTGATTCGTTGTTATTAGTTGATCTGTTTCTAATATTCCCAATATTATTAATTTTGAGAGGGATCAGATTCATATTAACAACATTCGAAATTATTTTAAATATTTCTGTCCAAAATTTAGTAATTTTTATACAATTTGTAAATGAATGTGTTAAGTTAGCTTCTAAGTGCTGACATTTATCACATATGGCAGATACATTTGAAAAAATACTATGTAATTTGGATTTTGAATAATGTAATCTATGTAATATTTTAAATTGTATAAGAGAGAGTCTAGCATTTAATGAACAATGGGTAATATGTTTGTAAACTTTCTTCCCAACTTCTAGTCTGATTAATTGACCTAATTCTTTTTACCCCATGATTGTCTATATATTTCTGTCATTGGAACATCGTTTTCCAATAAAATGTTATAAATATATGATATCAACTTTTCTGTGTTCAGGTGTTTTATTTAGACATTCATCTAAAATTTCTGTCTTTCTATTTCTGATTTCTTGTGTGTTTGCTTTTACATAGTCTCTAATTTGTAATATTTAAAGTAATCTTTTGAAATGTAATCCATAAATTTGTTGTAATTTCTTGAAATGACATGAAGGAGTTTTCCCTATAGAGATCGCCCATCTTATTAATTCCATAGTTTTTCCATTGTAAAAAACCTTTGTCCATGATTAAAGGTTTAAATGTAAACGTTATTTACAATGGTTAGGGCTAGTGGTATACATTTCAATTTTAATCATTTCTTTATTTTTTTCCAGATACGTTTCCCACTTTCTATTATAGGATTTTCACTATAGATTTTCTTACCTAGTTTAATATTAGCGAAATAAAATCTTACCGATTATATTTTTAACAACATTTAACTTGGGAAAGAGTCTTCATGAGTAACAAACATGCAAATGCCGCATGAAATCTAGAATAAGCTTTTAGTGTTAGAAATAAAATTTTAAAAAAGAAGAATTGAGCTCAGGAGAGGAAACAAACAAACTGTGCAACAGCTACACCTGCAGTATATCTTGGGCAAAACAGTTCATCTCAGTGCTGGTGCAGTGTTAAAATTTACAGAAAAGGTATTTCAGGTAATTATGAATGATTACAGGACATCGTCCAGCTAGATTTCATCCACAGTCTTTTTATTTATTTGTGATGGTAAAATCATGTCTGCTTTTGTCATTTATACAGTAACTTCAATTAAATGATGTCTAAAAAAAAAAATAACTGCCACGTGCAACCAGAATTTGATCTGCAGAATGCATTTAGGTAAATGGGGTTGAGAAGTTCATGTACTCGCTGTAGTCTGGACAATTTAGTTAAGTATAATCAAAATAAGGCAGGCTCTGGCACAAGAATGTGATTCACCGCTTTCGGTTTTCTTTCTGTGCTTCATCCAGCTGCTCTAGATAGAAATCAACCCTGTGACCTTAACAATCTGAATCAAAACTTTTGTTCAAACGCTATTATAACATGTGTTAGGTTCACATGCTGTTTGTGAATATACATCACCATTGTACATCAAAGCCAAATCATGAGTTTTTTAATTCATTATGCCAAAATAGATTCCGATTGTCTCCATACCGAAGTAAATGTGCAGCCAATTGATTATAAGAAATAATTAGAACAAAGGTAACAAAACAAATAGTGTTTCATTACTGAATTGGAAAAGTACCATTTGTCAGAATGGCTCATTGCCATAACTCACCATCAGAACATCAAGATTTCACTTGGTTGGCAGTGTGAGGGATCCTCCTTGTCAGGTCCTTCCGACACCCGGCAGCATCTCAACAAAGCACACGCTTGG
The DNA here is from genome assembly GCA_035221665.1 of Okamejei kenojei. Lineage (NCBI taxonomy): Eukaryota > Metazoa > Chordata > Chondrichthyes > Rajiformes > Rajidae > Okamejei > Okamejei kenojei. Next base: position 53,125,014 of record CM069134.1, on the reverse strand, counting down.
CCCCAGGATTGATGCAATGAAGATGAGGCGAATGTGCATTTGCAAAGAAAACCCCCCCCCTCTGGAAAGGAATACAAGAGTCCTTGTCAAGATTCAATCCTTTGCAGCTGTGTAACTTTGATCTGCAGGCTGTTCTCAGGGACACAAAGAAATGCTGAGACCATGATGGCATGATGGTACAGTAGTAGATCTGCTACCTTACAGCGCCAAAGATCCCTCCCCCATTTCGATCCTGACTGCAGGTACTTGCCTGTATTGGAGATATCAACACATTCCCCCCCGACCATCTACCGCCCACCCCCGCCCCCCCCCCCCCCCCCCCCCCCCCCCCCACCATGACCTACGAGGGTTTTCTCCAGGTTCTGCAAGTTTGTCGGCAAATTGGCTTTATATTAATTGTAAATTGTCGTTTAGTGTTTGTAGTATAGTGTTAGTGTACAGCGATCACTGATTGCCGCGGACACGGTGGGCAGAGGGGCCTGATCCGCTCTAAATTATCTCTAAACTAAACTAAACTAAGAATTAATGGCATAATGCATTAAAAATCTCTTATGATTTTGTTCTGATGTAGAATGGAGATGTACTCACAAAAGGCATGTGAACATAATGCATGTTGCAATAGTGTCTGAATAAAAGCTTTATTTTAAAAAGAATAAATGAGAATCTAACACTTATGTCCATGGGTGATTCTTCAGTAATGCCCCTGCCCACTTAGGAAACCTGAACGGAAACCTCTGGAGACTTTGCGCCCCACCCAAGGTTTCCGTGTGGTTCCCGGAGGTTCCCAGGGAGGTGTCCCGAGTTTTTTGTCAGTCTCCCAAATGGTCGAAAATGGTTTCCGCTTCATCTATGTTCCGGCGATTATTTCAAAAAATTCAAAACCAGCCGCGACTAAAAATATGGTGCCATTTTAAAAATCGGTAATTTTTTAGTCGAAGTCAGTTGCGATGTTAGTTGAAGGTGGTTGCCAGAGGTTGCAGGTAGTGGAAGGTAAGACCTCCCTGGTGGAATAAAAACTGGGTGGAATAAAACTGATTATAAAACTATGCAACTATGAATGTTGTTTCACATCTATGAACATCTCTAATATGGGAAAAATATCTTTGGCGCAATTTTTTAGAGAATTTAATTTATTTTTTTTCTCTTCTTTTCACAGCTTGGCCATTGCATTCAGTCATATCTGTTGGCTTTTTATTGATGAACAACACTAAAATATAACTGGTTTAAGAATATAAATTCAAATTTTGTCCCAGTCTTTCAAATTATAGAGAAAACCTCCTCAAATAATCCACCAAAAAAAAGTCATTTTTCAGTCTAACGCATTGATTTTAAACCATAAACTATTTACTGCTGAAAAAAAGCAGAGATTTTCAGCAAAAATGGTAACTGTCACATAAACTTTCACCAACTTCCTCTAAAACAATATTAACTTCAGATGAATAGGCAAAATCATACTGTTCAATTATCAATTACATAGAAACATAGAAAATAGGTCCAGGAGGTGGCCATTCATCCCTTTCAAGCCAACACCCCCGCCATTCATTGTGATCAGGGCTGATCGTCCCCTATCAATAACCTGTGCCTGCCTTCTCCCCATATCCCTTGACTCCACTAGCCCCTAGAACTCTATCTAACTCTCTCTTAAATCCATCCAGTGATTTGGCCACCATTGCCCTCTGTGGCAGGGAATTCCATAAATTCACAACTCTCTGGGTGAAAAACGGTTTTTCTCACTTCAGTCTTAAATGACCTCCCCTTTATTCTAAGACCCTGGCCCCTGGTTATGGACTTGCCCAACATTGAGAACATTTTTCCTGCATCTAGCTTGTCCAGTCCTTTTTATAATTTTATATGTTTCTATAAGAATCCCCTCATCCTTCTAAACTCCAGTGAATACAAGCCTAGTCTTTTCAATCGTTCCTCATATGACAGTCCTGCCATCCCAGGATCAATCTCGTGAACCTACGCTGCATTGCCTCAATCACAAGGATGTCCTTCCTCAAATTCGAGACCAAAATTGTACACAATACTCCAGATATGGTCTCACCAGAGCCCTATACAATGGCAAAAGAATTACAATTGAAAATTATGGTCAATGTATTATTTTACACATTATGAGCATAAAATACTCATGTGACGGATATGGCGCAGCGTGATGGAGATGCTCAAGTTCGGGAGATGGAGATAGAGCTACAGCTGAGATAGAGATAGAAATAGAGCTACAGCTAGAGCTGGAGATGGAGCTGGAGATGCAGCTGGAGATGGAGGTATAAAACAAATTTAAAAAATAAATAAATCCTGGTCTGGTTCTGACCAAACTTTAAGGGACCGTCACCCGGGAGATCGGTGGTTAAGTGACGGAGATGAGCATTACGAATATGAGGCCTCAAACATTTAGCCCAGCATGGCCTTGCCGGAAGAAGATGCATGTTGATATTGTTTGGATGTATGGCACATGATCTGATCTGCACTACAAATCAAAAAAAGAACAAACATTTTTGATTTTCTATGGGTTCTAAAGCGTTAGGATATGATGCTGATTAAATGTACTCACCCGTTATGCTGCAAAAAACGTAGTTTTGGCACGCTTCTCATCCCACAAATCAGGAGAAACTCACACGGTATGTGACTTTCAAATTCTGCGGTCTTTCAAGACCGGAAGTGCACATCTATTCCATTTATATCCATGAGGGATGGCGTAACACAGGTGAGTGACGGCATTTTTGAATTTTTTTTCGAAAAAACTACGATTTATAATTTTAGCAAGAATAGAGGCATATTTTGAAGGGTGAAAAAGATCTAAGATAGATCCCCCATCAAATAAATATGATGACTGGAATTTCTACCAGCCGGACATGCGGTTTTTCGGGGGTAAAAAATGGCATTATAACACTTATGCCTCTAGGGTTTAATCTTTATTTATCAGGTTTTTGTTTATTAACTATATAGAAAAAGAAGAAATGGTATAGAATTATGGATTTCCCGTCGATATGCCGATCGTCGCCTTCGATACTCTTTTCACCTGTGACAACACTTTTATGGAACCGGGAACTCTTTATTCTTGTCCCTCCATTTTGAAACACTTTCAGCTCACTACCTAACTGTTTTCTAACCGATGACTTGCCAGCATCACATTCCTCCAAAATCTCCAGACCAAGCATGCAAAGCTTCGAAACCCATGGCCTCCCAAGTTACATTACTCCTGTGTTTCCCCACAGTACAGGTTCCCCTCCTCTGTGAATGCCGGTGCCTGCTCCAACCACATGGCATCGGCCCTTTAAGAGGTGGAGGCTGGCATAAACCATCACAAGGATTTCGTGATCCTAACTTCTTTATCGATGTTAACAGTGGAGTTAGCTTTGGCACGTGATTGTTTGAGCAGGCAGCACAAACCTGGAGTGACACCTGAACAAGCAACCACTGTGGGTAACCTGATCCCAAGTATCCATTTTCAGGAACTGTTAAATTTTTTACCCCAGAGTCATCAGGATAAGTCTACCCCGCCATTCAATCTATCTTCTCCTGCCTTCTCCCGATAACCTGACACCCATACTAATCAATAGAGCCAGAATTTTACCATGAATGCCATGTGGCGTTTCATGCCTTTTTTGATGATTTCACCAGGATAATGCCCTTTTCATGAAATCAGCTTTTTTTGCCGTTTTGCAAACTGGTTGTGCTGTTTTCTCTAGTTGTACCATGACCACGATGACGTTGTCTATGTTAACGCGTTAATATTAATAAGTTATTATTAGCGTGTTAATACAGTATAACTTCCAAGAAAATTTCCACCACCAGGGCAAAACCGGGGGTGCCACCGTCGGTCGTTCATTCTTTCGTGCGGATGCCTGCTGGTTCAGTTTTCTCCAAGATCTATTTAAGAAAGAACTGCAGATGCTGGAAAAATCGAAGGTAGACAAAAAATGCTGGAGAAACTCAGCAAGGAATAGACGAGGTTTCGGGTCGAGACCCTTCTTCAGACTGATGTGGTGGGGGGCGGTAAAAAGAAAGGAAGAGGCGGAGACACTAGGATTAGAAGGAGATCTGGGAAGGTGGAGGGGGAGGAGGGAGAAGACAAGAGCTATCTAAAATTAGAGAAGTCAATGTTGATACTGCTGGGATGTAGACTACCTGAGCGAAATACCCAAGCTTTTCTCCTCACTACATTTACTGCTGGCTCCAATCGCAATCTGAGTTTTCAAGTGATCTGTGCAAGGCATTCACTGATGCTGGAATTCCACTATGGAAATTGGAAAACAAATCTCTCAGAAGTTTTTTAGAGAAATATAGAGGAACATATACCAAGCGAGTCATCATTACGGAAAATTTACGTTGACAGCAACTTCAACATTGTTGTGCAGAAAATTAGAGATGTAGTTGCATGCAACAAAATATGGATCTCAATAGACGAGACAACCGATGCTGTGGGGAGATATGTGGCCAATGCGGTCATCGGTCCACTGGAGGCAAGTCAACCATCAAAGGAGTATTTATTGACATCGGAAGTATTGGAGAAGTCAAACAGCTCAACTATTGCTCAGTTGTTTTACATCTTCACTTGCTGTACTTTGGCCAGGGGAAGATATAAAACACGAGAATGTTCTTCTGTTTGTGACTGATGCAGCTCCGTACATGAAAAAAGCTGTTCGTGCTCTTAAAGTTTTATTCCCCAAAATGTTGCATTTAACATGCTTAGCTCAAGGACTTCATAGAATTGCCAAGCACATACGTAGGCTTGTTTCCAAATGTCGATCGCCTAGTTTCGAATGTCAAGAAAATCTTCCTCAAAGCACCATCACGTGTGCAAGGAAATGGCACCAGTGATACCGCTACCTCCTCAGCCCATTTTGACTAGGTGGGGTAAATGGCTCTTTGCTGTACTCTACTATGCTGCAAATTTTGAAAAGACAAAATAAATCATTAACTGTTTTGAAGAAGAATCTGCTCCAGTCAGGATCGTCAGTGAAATCATGCAGAAAAGCCCCTCCACTGCAATCTTGTGTTTATTGCTTCCAAATTTTGCAAACTTCTCACAAGTTATCACTTCCCTTGAGAAACGTGGCGAAACATTAGTGAATAACTTGCAGGTTTTCAACAAAGTAACTGATGACATTCGTAAAGTTCCTGGTGATGTAGGTAAAGAAATACATGGAAAATGTGAGAGAGGAATTTTAGCTAACAAAGATCTTGAAGAAATACAAGACATAGCTAAAGTTCTCAAAGGTAGTTGTACTGCCAAGATATCGACATGAAGATAGTCTGTAGCTTGTTTTGGGTATGCACAAGTGACCTCAGCTGAGGTAGTTTTTCACAACTGAAGCATGTTCTGCCTGACAGACGGCATAGTTGAACACCAGATAATATGAAAAAATGCTAGTAATTATGTTCAACCAGGCAACTTTGGTCATTTAATGTAGTATACCTTTATATTATTATTTTAACCATATTTTGGTGGTGGGAATACATTCCTTTTTATGCCTTTTTGGTCAATAAATGCCTTTTATGTGCCTTTTTGTAATTCCATTATGCCTGCCTATTTTCAGAGTTTTTTTAGTGCCTAAACATCCTGGCTAATCAAGAACCTGTCAACCTCCACCTTAAAAATATCCATTGACTTGGCATCCACAGCCTTTTGTGGAATATTTGTGAACCAAGTTGGGATGAGGTTATCCTCCGCTCCTTGTTTGAAAAGGTATTCTAATTCCCACCACAGCAAATTACTTGAATTTAAGGGAGAAGACGCAAGTATTTAATAATCATATTTCAATCAAGTGCAGAGGCCTCTGTGTAAGCATTTAAAGATCTCTGTATAAGTAATTCTGGGCCTACACTTCAGAAAAGGTGTGAAGTTCTTAGAGAGAGTGCATTGGAGATTCACTTGAATGAGGACCCGGGGATGAGAAACTTTAGTTACTTGGATTGACTGGAGAAGCTGGGAAAGTTATTCCTGGAACAGGGGTTGGGAAGAAATCAGATTTGAAATATTTGAATCCATAAAGGGTTTTAGTCAGAGATGGTTGAGAAAAATTCTTTCCACTGGTGGAAATGTGAAGAACCAGAGGGCCCGTATGAGGGGTAGCATGTCAGGATTACAAAAACACCATGTGAAATAATGTGCTCTGGAGTTTTAGATGCTCTCTGGGTGCATTCTGAGCCTTATTTTTTGAGCATTTTTTGCACCAACATTATAACCATATAACCATATAACAATTACAGCACGGAAACAGGCCCTATCGGCCCTTCCAGTCCGTGCCGACCATTTGTTTTCCCCTAGTCCCATCAATCTGCACTCAGACCATACGCCTCCATTCCCTTCCCGTCCATATACCTATCCACTTATGACCAAAATTTCAGAAACAATTTTGGTTGAGTCAAGAGTAATGAGTGGGTGGAATGGGATAATTGGGGTCTTTGTTGTATACATTTTTTTTAATCAAGAATTGTTGTCCTTTTGTTAATAATCAAGTTGTACTGTTGTAAAATGTTATGTAAAATGTTATAAAGGAGCTTGCAAAAACTGCAAATAAAATACTGTAAGATTTTCCAGTAAAGAAAACCTTTATTTAAAATGTTTTGTGTGTGTTGGTTTGATTACCTGTTACTGCTAGACTGTGTTAGAGTGTGCAGTGCACCTTTAATGGTCCTCCTGACCTAACAAAATTCACATCACATCAATTTCAAATGGAATAGTGACGTGAATACAACATTTAGTTTGATTTCATTTCCATCATAAAAATTGAAGTAAAACTAAAGGGACATTTACATTACTATGATCGCTTTCAAACTAACCTATTTTACTGTCATACTATTATAACAAATTCTAGTTCCATGATGATTCATAAACAAGATCACAAATCACATTTTGAATTCTGAAACATAATGTGATTGTGAATAATTGCAGAGCTGCCAGGTTTCACTGAGCATTTCTGTATTTTGATGGCTGAAAATCAGTATTTTGTTGGGGAAATCGATATGTCTCATATAAATGCAATAGAACGTACTAACGCAGAAACTGGATTTTTGAAAATTCAGTATTTTGCATGCAACCTCATGTATTCTCAAATATCAGTATGAAAAATGCTGAAAATCCAGTACTACTGAATTGTGAAACCATTTTTGAAATGTGAATTTATAATTCTTGATTTTGATTCCATACACCATTTAAAAATATATGACTTAATAGATAAAAATATATGACATAAATTTCACAATTCATCATATACTGTAGTTTACCAAACAATCAAACCATGCTGGCATGATGCTGCATAATCATTCAGGTGCTCCTGGTAAATCTCACATAAAGGTGAGTAACATGGTACAATTTTAAAGAAAACACCCAGAGTAATTTTAGCTGCCATTTTTTTTAAAGTACATTTTTTTTTAAAATCAACAGTGTTACTATTGTTGACCCATGCTGACTAGCATGACTGGAATTAGTTTCTTAGTTCACTGTCACTCAGCACACAGCATGCTGGCATGATGCTGCAAAAATCATTCAGGTGCTCCTGAATATATATTGCCATTTACCACTACTTCTACTAATGCAAGGGCATTAGTTGGCCTTAGCCTATATGCCATCCCTGGTTCCACGAATATAGTTCCTCAGACCAGTTTATCTAGCATGGCAGTCCTCAGTGTGTTTAACACTGTCCAAGCCCTGTGTCATTCCGCAGCTATTACCCTGATGTAAGTGGCCCAATTCTACCTCTTCTTGCAGTGCCCTGTTTGGGCTCCCAAAGTGTGAGGGGATCAGCAGACAGTTCTGGGTTCCTCTCACAGACTTCGACAACACTCATGGCAGACCAGCATATATTGCCATTTAGCCATGAATCACATATTCCAGTTACCATTTTCCAAGGCTGTAACTGTGCAAACCTAGTCACCACCTTGTCCAAGTCATGGGCAAAGTTATAGTGAATGTGGATTAAGGTGACTGCAGACAGGTGATTGCATGGAAGTCCTGGAATTTGCTTCTTCGCGGATGTGTGAAAATGTGTTTGTCCTCGTTGGCCGGATCAAAGTAAGGTGCTGAGACGAGATCACGGCACTGCAAGTATGTCGCCCGAGGCGTGAGCCTTTCTGCTGCTCATGCTCCTGACCAAAGATCCCGGCTACCTCCGCAGTCAAAATGGAGGGGGACAGGCGGGGTCGGCAGAGCGCCATGGAGAGACTGGCTGCCGATAAGGCCCAAGTACTTGAAGAGCCAGACGGCGAGGATGTGCAAAGTGGAGCCCAATGGTTTGGGCAGCTCTGCCTCCGAGGAAGGCAGCAGCAACGGCTGCGGGGCAGCAGCAACATGAAGGCTTACCTGGTGTCCGGCAGCCCCCAGCAGAGCGGGCAGCTTGGGAACCCGCCTGACATTGTGCGTCGCTCCAGCTCCAAGAGGCAGCTCAGGCCCAACTCGATGGTCAATGTACTGGCAGAAGTGCGAGTTCATGCGAGGAACGGCGGTCACCAGCAGCCGCGGTGACAAGCAGCAGGGGCCGATAACGGAGGCAGCAACGTCGGAAGGGGGAGAATTAACAGAGGGTACAGAGGCTGCAGCACCCCAGGGAGCACAAGTAACTACACCAGCAGCACACAAAGGTGCACAAGTAACCACTCCAGCAGCACCCCAGGAAGCACCAGTCGCCCACGCCAGCAGCATCCAAGGTGCACTAGTATACCACTCCAGCAGCACCACGGGAAGCAGCAGCAGGTGCCCCAAGGAGCCCGCTCAAGCGGCAGGTTGGTGAATGTGGATTACCGTGCTCGCACTCCGACCTCAGCTGCTGCTTCTCCCGAGTCTGCTTGGGCTTGAACAAGTTTCTTCGAGCACTGTGGACGCGAGCCCGAGGTGATCAAGAATCTGGCCAGGAGAAGTTTGCTGCCAACGCCGCCTTTGAAAGCCTTGACCTCTAGTTTTGCAGCATGAAAGGCCTGCCCCGACTTTTTGGGCGACATTTTCGGCAACAGCCTGAAAAAAGGTGTTGAGGTCGGGGTCGTGACGTGGCGCGATGCGTGGTGACGCATGTAGTAACACGTGGTGACTCCTGTCGCCCCTGGATTTTGAAATGTTCAAAATCTAGGTGCTCATCGTTCATGCGCCCTGTCACTCGCTGACGTATTCTGTGCTGTGGTGACTGACGACCGGTTAGGGTTAGGGTTAGGGTTGGGGTAGGGACCACAGATGGCTGTAAAATAGATTCTTTGTTCGATGCATGGATTTTAAACATTAATATATTAAAATTAATACAATAAAATCAATTGTGCAAATGAAAACATGTCTGTCCAGTTTCAACATAGAAACATAGAAACATAGAAAATAGGTGCAGGAGTAGGCCATTCGGCCCTTTGAGCCTGCACCGCCATTCAATATGATCATGGCTGATCATCCAACTTGGTATCCCGTACCTGCCTTCTCTCCATACCCCCTGATCCCTCTAGCCACAAGGCCATATCTAACTCCCTCATTTTTTAAAAATAAATAAAAAAAAAAAAAAAAAAAAAAAAATAGGGGGGGGGGGGGGGGGGGGGGGGGCCACTGAACTGGCCTCAACTACCTTCTGTGGCAGAGAATTCCAGAGACTCACCACTTTCTGTGTGAAAAATGTTTTTCTCATCTCGGTCCTAAAAGATTTCCCCCTTATCATTAAACTGTGACCCCTTGTTCTGGACTTCCCAACATCAGGAAACAATCTTCCTGCATCTAGCCTGTCCAACCCCTTATGAATTTTGTACGTTCTATAAGATACCCCCTCAATTTTCTAAATTCTAGCGAGTACGAGCTGAGTCTAATATCTTCATATGAAAGTCCTGACATCCAGGAATCAGTCTGGTGAACCTTCTCTGTACTCCCTCTATGGCAAGAATGTCTTTCCTCAGATTTTATTTTCAGATGTATTGTTCCGCTTCCAGATCCAATCACCATTTCTAACTTTTCACAGGGATGGATTCAGTGAGTGTAGATTGCTACTCGCCCCTCTCCCCTCCACCCATTTCCTTCCCTCCTCCTGGCCCATCCCTCCTTCTCCACTCTCCCCCAAACCTTCTCCCCTCCTCTCCCCCCACCTTCCCTTTCCCTCACTCCACTCTTCTCCCCCTTCTCCACTCCCTCCCCTCCCTTTCTCCCCCACTCCATCCCTTCTCCCATTCTCCACACCCCCCTCCCACCCCACTTTCCCAACGACCCCCACTTGTGACCCAGCTTGTGACAGCTAGATCCCACTAATAGTACTGCACAAAGGCAACATCATCTTTTAGTAACATTGTCTATGGGATAAATGCAGACTTCGATAAACAACACCCAACGCCTCCCACCCACCCCCCCCCCCCCGTACGCAACCCATCGCACCCCCCCCCTTCGGACGACCATGTAAAATGAACTGACATCAGAAAAATCTCTGATGCAGCGAGTGGTGTGGGATGGAAAGCACTGCCAAGGGTACTGAAGGCAGATGTAATTCTGGCTTAAATTTAGCTTAGTTTACTGTCAAGTGTACTAAGATACAATGAAAAACTTGCGTTGCGTGCTAACCAGTCAGCGAAAGACTATATATGATTCCAATCGAGACATCAACAGTGTACAGATACATGATAAAGGGAATAACGTTTTAGTGCAAGGTGAAGTCAGATTAAAGATCCAAGTCTCCAATGAGGAGCTCCCTTTCTTCGGGGGGGGGGGGGGGTAGAGGGGAGGGGGGGTGGGGGGGTTATGTATGAAAGGATAAAACTTGCGGCACCGGTGGTGCAGCAGTAAAGTTGCTGCCTTATAGCGCCAGAAGCCTGGGTTTGATCCTGACTATGGATACTGTCTGATAGGAGATTGGACGTTCTCCTGTGACCTGCGTAGGTTTTCTCGGGGTGCTTCGGTTTTCCTCCCACACTCCAAAGACGTATAGGTTTGCAAAAGTTTATTGGCTTCTGTACAATTATAAATTGTCCCTAGTGTGTAGGATAGTGTTAGGATGAGGTATTGCTGGTCTCCAATGACACGGTGGGATGAAGGGCCTGGTTTCCGCGCTGCATCTCTAAAACTAAAACCTTGTAGGGATGTGAAGAGCAGGCAGACTGAATGCCTCCTTCTGAACTGTGCTTTTTTTAAATTATTTATTCCTTATTTAAAGAAATAACATTTCTGCAATTGGTTTTTGAGTGCGTTTGCTGACTATCTTTCGTAATACTTACTCGGATTCATTTCTGTGAATACAGCATCTGAATCTGAGGAGTTTCTTGCTATGATATAAGAGAGTTTAGTACAGCATTGTGCTAAAAAAACATACGGTAATTTGAGCCAACCGATTCTAATAGATTAATGAAGCATGCCATAACTAAGTCGGCCGACATATTAATATTTTTTTACCATGTGTCATTTATTACCTTTCAGCTGCCTCCATTTACCTGTTTACACTGTTCGGAGTGGGCTTCTATGCTGACCATCTGCCAGAGGTGACAAGATCAATTGGAGGATGAAGTAATTGTATCTAAGGATCGCTGCCATCTCACCACATTCAGGCTGCAGGAGTACATGCTGAGGGACACATTGAAGCTTGTTGCAGTCATCGCAAAAGCTTGTGGGGAAGAACTGCAATCTAAAGGCCTGCTGAGACCTTTGTGAAATCCTCCAAACACTTCAAATCATTTAACAGACCACACGAATAGCAAGATTAAAGGAGAACTTACCAGTTTGAAGTTTGATCTTTATTTTTATGAAGAGTTACGGTGAGCGATTACATGGTAAAGAAGCCCTGCCAGTGTGCATGTGCGTCAATCTTCAAAGCAGCGGCATGAAATCACAGTAACTACAGTCGAAGTGATATGGTAAGACTCAGAAGATTAGAACTATCGATGATCTTTGCGATTATGAGGGCCGGGAGCGGAGGTCACGTAATCGCTCACCGTAACTCCTCATAAAATAAAGATCAAACTTCAAACCGGTAAGTTCTCCTTTAATCTTACTATTTTACTTTGGAGTCACGTGAGTGATTCCGTGAAGATTTCAAAGCTCTGTGATTTCATGCCGTAGATCCAGTTCCATACGACACACTGCTTTTCGGTTGACACAGGTAAACAAATAATGTATTGGACATTGTTTAAATTATACAATGAACGTTTCTAATAATAAAAGAACAGTAATAACCCTCTCTCACCCAGGGGAAATACAAATGAAAACCTCAAACAGAACCCAAATACAGTATGCCCAAATCCTTCCACTGCGAGTGGACAGGTTTATCATAGAATTGTGAGAAGGTTCCTTCACTAGACTTCCTACGGCCCCGAGGATTTGGTCTAAAGCACGTCTGCGATCTTCGCTGCGGATGTTGACGCCGCCCTGGTGGAGTGAGATTTAAACACATCAGTGTCTACTCCAGCACAATCCAAAACCTGTTTCAGCCAACTTGAAATAGTTGTTGTACTGACACCTTTTTATGAGGGTTTTTTGTGGCTGATGAGCATCGCTGTTTCAGAGCCTCTGAGACTCTTGGTGACCTCGATATATTGACTCAGGTGCGTAACTACACATAGCCTCAGGTCAAAGGGGTATGCTTTAAAGCTTATTTTGGTTCCAGCCGTCCCTGGCCTGCGTTGTTGATTAGATCATATACATAAAACGTGAATATTATCTACAGAAGAATGCATGCTGTCGAGTAGTAACTTTTGCAATGTCTGGACCCATTGTGCTGACACTAGTGCCATGAGCATGACCACTTTGAGCATTAAACTTCTGGAAAGACAGAGATGTAATTGGAGCCCATTGTCGAAGCAGTGTGAGAACTATGCTCACATCCCAGATTTCCGTATATCTAGGTCTGGGAGGGTTTTCGTTAAATATACTTCTCATGAATCAGGATACCAATGGATGAGATCTGACAGTGTTATTGTCCCGACGTTTGCCCTAAATAGGAGGACAAAGCACTTCAAGCACTATTTATGCACTATAGCTCAATTGCTCGTCAAAAACTGCAATGTAGCAAGGAACTCCATACATCAGGTATGCCTGCAGTATGATAAATATAGATTTGACTAAACAGAACATCTCCCATTCTTAATATGAGATACATATTGTTTTTTAGTACCAACTCTCCAGGGCCGCAGTAATCACATTCACGGTCCTACTCGATAGTCGAAGCCCCTGGAACGGTCTGGTCAGAATCTGCAAATCAATAGATTGATACAATCATGTAAAGGGTGACTCTCTCCTGTCACAGATGAACCAACAAGTTGCCGCATTTGGGGAGAGTGATGAATGGCTGTTTCATCAGTCTCAGAACCAATGGAACCATGGTGTTGGCCAGTCTGGAACTACCAAAACCCCTGAAGCGAGTCCTGCTCTATTTTGGTGAGACATTGACTGATGAGGCAGAATGGGGAAAAGCGTAAAAGAACATACGTCCCCAATGTAGCGAGAATGCATCCACCGCTAACTGCCCCTGATCGAGTTCCCATGGATGTATTTAGGTAACTGGTGATTTAACCTGGATGCAAACAGATCTATGTCTGTCCATACTGGGTGACAATCATTTTGAAAACTTTTGGATTCATGCATCCATTCTGTGTTGTCATTAAATTTGCATTGACCTGGTGTCTGCCAACACGTATCTCTAACTGGTAGGTAGATAGCTGAGACCCAATGTTCTCGTAATGCACACCATTCCCAGATGAGGTTAGCCAGATTGTCACATGATAATGACTAATACCACCCATGATGATTGATATATGCAACTGCCGTGGTATTGTCAATCTGAAGCTGAACATGTAAATCATGCATTGTTGAGCAGTGTGCTTTAAGGCCATAGAATGCACCCAGCAATTCTAAGTAGTTTATCCCATGCCTCTGCAGGATTAATGCCTCTTGCTCACTCCATCTGCCACCACAGCTAGACTTGGTATCAGTGGCTCCCCATCACCGAACCACTCCATCTGTAAAATGACTGGAAGTTGTTGAGTCAGAATGTCTCTAGTACATCGTATGATATTAGTTATCCACCATTGCAAACTCGGCGATAGCTTCGGCTGGCAACTGCATCAGTCTATCAAAATGACCTGCATGTTCTGTTAGTGCTTATTCTTTTAGCTCGGTTGCACATTCTGATAGTGCATAGAGTCTGAACTGCACTCCAGGGAAAGCCGCCACTAATTTACCAATAACACTGCTATTCTTGGGGAGGAGGGTTGTTTGTTCATCTACCAGATTTGCTACAGGCCTCCATAATTTCTACAGTTTTTGGCCGTAGGCAAAGTCACTGACATGTTAGTTGAATCAATGATGAACCCCAAATAGTCAATCATTCTCAATGGTACTAATTTGGATTTAGTTGGATGGGATGTAGGAATCCTAATTTCTCAAAACAGGTGTTTGGTAACTGACACAAGATTCCTCAGCCTGACTTCCTGAGTTTTGCCTACGAGCAGAACATCATCGGAGTATGCCATTACAAATGTGATTCTGAGCACAGGAGTAGCCCCAACACTGGTTTCAACAATTTTGTAAATAACCTACGGGGCTGAGGTTAACCCATATGGGCAAAGCTTTAAATTGCCTCAGCTGTCTCATGCAACCTGAATTTCAAAAGTATCTATGGTATTGGTGATTGAATTGGTACTATTAATATGCAGCTTTGATCTAGGGTGCCATATAATACACCCTTGTGATTGATACCAGTTTCTTAGCAGTATGAAAGGTTTACATTTTTAAAGTTTATACTGGTCTAGAGTTAAGGGGCTGGGGGTTAGGTCCAGAATGATCGACACCACCATCCTTCTTTTGCCTGGGGAAATATTGGACACAAATTGTTGAGGCTGATATGCCGTCTTTCAATTACCCCTTTTTGAATTAAAATTCAAATTTCATCATTCCTCTGGAGTCTCTGGTCGTTGAAAAATAGCCAATACCCGCTAGGTGTTATTTTTGTACGGAGTGGATTATTTCTGAAATAAACTCGATTCAAGACCCCGGGATACTGTCAGTACTAATAGGCCTGATGTTTTGCAGCACCATCATCATAGGAACCTATTGTAACATACCCCGATGGTGACTGATCTCTAGAGGATATATCCTGGATAGTCCAGTTACTCCTACCTCAAGGATGCTGGATTTCTTGGTCTCATGGCCCTGTTCGGGGGTGTGCAGTGGTGAATGCAGTGCGTGTGTTGTGGAAACCCCCGACTTGGTCCGTGTCCTGCTCCCGCATCTGTAGCCCTTCAGGAAAAGGTAGGGGTTGTTTGAGGCGGCATCCTGCCCCCGTGGGTATGAGTTTTTTGAGGCCAATTGATTTTAGCCTCCTCCTCTAGTTCTTTTACTTGCCTCACCAGATCTCCCCAAATAGAAAGTTGGTCTCTGGAATTAGAGGATTGACAAGCCGCGAAGCGTGGTTCAGCGTCGGCTTGATGGCTACATTCCTATGCAATATAAATCTCAAATGGCTATTACACAGCTGCGGCCAGCAAATCCCGCTGTGCATTTGATAGTGGTGTCCCCTTTTACCATCGCCAAACGCCGTTATTCCTGCTCCAAACCAGTTTGGAGGACTTTTTGTAGCCTCAGCTCTTGCGCCCGATGGATGCAGTCATTTGCCCCCAAGATTGGCCGGTTCTACTGTGGGCACTTGGAGCGACGCACAGTTAACAGGTGTCTGATATCGCTGTTGAAGTTTCTCCATTTTGGAGTCTGGAGCTGGTGAGGGCCATAGAGTTAATATTGCTGGCCAGGTTTTTCATCCATCTCTTCACACAGTTCCAGCCGGTATGGCAAATTTGCTTGGCCACATCCGTCTCTCACACTGGAACATAGAGCTCTGTGCTTTGGTTCATGCTCTTTTGGAGTGCTCACCAACTTCAGGATCAGAGTAATGTACTTGCCCTGGCTCTCCCGAGTCTTGCTCATGGGACGGTTATCATACAGCCCTTGAAAAGGCGCTCTGTTAATGGGTCCCATGCCAGACTCGTAGGCATATTGTTCCTCCTGCCTGCACAGCTCTTCGTCTTACGGACCTCTGCAGAGGTTGTTGCTGAGAGCTGCTGGGGAACCTTAGGGGTATGATATGAAACACCGGCTGGAACACCTCTGGTTAAGCATTTTTTCTTTGAGGTGCTCCATACTTGTCCTGACGTCCCCAAAAAACCATTTTATTGGAAGGAGGGGAGTCTTCCTGGTGGGTCATCCTGAGTCGACAGGCCTGACGTTTTCCTTTGTCCTTCCTCCCGACAGGGTGGCCTCAGTTGCCTCTGACATGAAGCACCGGGAGTTGTGCGGTGGCTGAATTGCGGCAGCTTCTGAAGTCGGCGTCTCTGGAGCCGGATCTCTAAAGCCGGCATTTGCTTGCTGACCGCGGCTGCGGGGGTAAGGTTTTTTACTCCTAACAGCGAGTACCCCTCGCCTTACTTTTTGTCATTTTTTCCAATTTGGATCGTTCCTGCTGGTTCCTACCAAACATAAATCGCAGTTAAATTTTAAAAAGGATTACCTGCGGGGTTTATAACTTACGCTGGTGAAGCTCTGTGCTTCCTGCTGTCGGTGTGCCCTTGGTGACATAATGACGTGCATTCGCACTGGCAGGGCTTCTTCACGGATTCACTCATCGTGACTCCGAAGTAATTGCAAGGGTGCTTGAACTGAACAACTAACAATGTATAGACCCGATAACTTATGTGAATGAAAATAAAGTCTGATCATCACTATGAATGTAAAGAGAGCAATGCATTGTTTGTGTATCATATTTATGTATATATATTTTTTTTATGAGTAATAAGTTTTCTCATAAACATAGTAAAATAAAAGGAAAGCAATCTTAATTCAATGATTCATTCCAATTCAATGATTCCAGTGATTCAACTCAATGATATTCAATGTTTTTTATTCTCTCATTTACGGAGGTACAGTTAGATGCTTTGTTAAGCATGCAAACCAGTAAAAACAAATAGCAGGCCTCACCTCGGCTGTGACAGGGGTGTTTTCACGCTTCTGGCAACCGGAGTTCCACCTTCTCTTCCCTCCCAAAACTTCCCTCCTCTCTTCCCTTCACCAAACCTCTGCCTGGGGTATACGAATGATTCTCGTTTGATTCCAGTAATCTAGCCAAAACCACCTCACTTACAATGATGGAAAAAGTGCTCTTGGAAGGGACAATGTACATTCATACTAGTTTTCTCGGATCTGTTTGTGGCATTTTCTATTTTTCATGGCCCATCTACCTGGGGGAGATAAAGCCATACGATAGAAAAGGTCTTCAGCCCATACCTGCCACGCCAACTAGTTAACATATTAGCCTTGTACTTTTTCCTGCATTTTGCCCATCGCCCTCTAAATCCCTTCCAATCCATACATCTGTCCAAATGTCTTTTAAAAGTCTTTAACGCGATGAGGTGGTATAAAAGAAATGTGGACGAATGTTCGTATAAGGCCTGGTTGGGATCCCTGGGCAAGGAGAATATTTTTATATTACACTAGCTGCATATCTGCCATTCATTTGTCTTTAAGTACCATCTATATTTCTCGTTTTCCCTTACGCTGACTCTCTGTTGGCAGAAGGTTTCAACAAGAAATGCAGCCTGAGCACTGAGTTACTCCAGCATGTTGTGTCTGTCTTCTGCCTCAATGACATCTGTGCTTTGAAAAACTCAGGTGTATCTGTGTGTCAATGACAGTGCTTGTCAGAAACAATTTCCAGGGCAATAAGCATAAAACCTACTTACTTCTCCTCAATTTCCACCTCTCCCTTGTCACTGCCTGGATGCGAAGAGTTATATTTATACACTTTGACAAACTACAAAGGTCAGCAAAGGTCATCACACTGATATTTAGCATTGTACCACATGATCAGCTGTTTAATAAATGTTGTGATCCTGCGAAACTCAGGATAGAATAAAAGTTGTTTAGAATAGCCTTGTTTTACCTTGGTTATCTGGCTTGCCTGTCAGTCCTTCATATCTATGTTACCTTCGAATTCACCTCTTACCTATATTTGGGTACATTGACCTTAGTTTGGAAGTGGTTTGCACTACAAAGTTGTGATCTATATTCTGCCATTCTGCCTGTATACAGATCCATTTCTCCCAAAAAGACATACTTGTTTGCAGACCAAAAGTGGACTCAAAGTGCCTAAAAATTCTTGCGGAAGATTTCACTGCTGGCGGCCACAAACTAACTCTCTATTGAAACCTTTCAAGAGGAGTTAGTTAGATTTAGCGCTTAGGGCTAAGGTAAACAAGTAGATAGAGGGATTAAGCCGGACCGGGGTTACTGATTTTTGGATGATCCCCAAAGCCATGATATATGAAATGGCCGGTGCTGGCTCGAAGGGCCCGACTGGCCCTTCTCTTGCAGCTAGTTTCTAGGTTTATATGTTTCTAATTGGGCTGTACTGCCGGTGCTTACGAACTCCAGCTTTTTTGCCCAGGTAAGTAAATACAGTAAGTTGACTGAGTCGGAATTTCAGACCCATATCTTTCCTGTTCATTAGCCCTTAAATCTAATTAGTTTAAAACTTAACAGGACTTAATTTCTTGACATTTTAGGTTTAAAACTTTCATCAAATTTCATTTTAAAATTCGTAAATTCAAATTGATAATAGACTTCTGGATGAAATGGAATGAAAGTTATTGGTATGAGAGGATTGTTAGAAACCCTTCATATGCTCTTGTTTGATCCGTTATTTGATTAATTCTGATGGGAGTTTATAATGGTAGTGTTATACTGTAGAGCTTAAATCTACTCGTGGTGAGAAATATGTTTAATTTCCAAGCCAGCACTTCCAAAGCTATTATGCTTAATACTATTAATATTTACAGAATCCATTTTTTCTGTAGAAAAGCAAGGTTTTATGCTGTTTTTGTGTTGTTTTCAGTTAAAATCGTTAACATGTTCCTATGGGTAAATTTTAAATATATTAACGAACCCAGATATTTTGTTAAGCCACATACTGCAAAGTAGAATATATAAAACCCGCCTACAAATAGTACCAAAAAATCTGTGAGTAGATGTGATTACGATTTCCACAATAGCATGTCACATTTAAGTAATTATGTATAAAGAACAATTAAATAAAATTTGATATTCTTGATTCTCCCAATGCAGGAGATGTTTCTAATTAAATGTTGCCCTTCTTTATGTGACCAGTGAATTGTGTACAAAAGAAGTGGTTTATAGCATTTTCGTAAAGTTTCATATTAGAAACATCTCACGTTACCCGTTCTTCTATCCAGAGTTGCTGCTTGTCCGACTGGGTTACTCTAGCATTTATGTCTACCTTTGGTAAACCAGCATCTGCAGTTGTGCCACACAAAACATTCCACTTTTGATTGACTGATTTAATAGATACAGTATGGAAACAGGCCTTTTGGCCCACTGAGTCCCACTGTCACTCAAAGCGCGTTGAAGATTTGTTTGTGAGATGCTCCGCAGCCGAGCCATTGTGACGTTCATCAGTGAACGCTGTTTGTTTCAGTTTTTGATGTTTGTAAACTTTATCAGTATTGGGTGAATAAGCATAATACATAAACATGTTCAGTTAAGGTGAATCTGCTAGAGGGGATAAAATGCGAATCAGAATAAAATGTTATCTTGTTATGGCGTTGGTCTTTTTTCGAAGATGTAATAGACACACACATATACCACCAAACAAGATCAGAGGTTTAGTAATACTGTACCCATTGGGGTCTGCTCCCCCTCCACACCTGTTCCTTCCCGTTATGCCCCAAATTGCACTTGCATGCATGTTGCAATATGCAATTTGCCCTCCCCTCTCCGTCGTGAGGTGAAAAGTTCAGTGTTCTGTGTCGCAACATAGATCAACGTGTGTTGAAAGCTGGCAGGAATGATTTTAACAGAAAAATCTTTATGAAAGTAAGCTTTTTTAAAGATTTAATCGCGAAAAATAATGTGAATTATAGGATGAAATCTTAAGTGAGCTGGATAAACTGTAGCAAGCAATTGTGACATCATCAGTTGAAGCTGGTCATTTTAAATTCAAAGTATTTTGATTTTAAAAATGTTTAATTAGTAATAAGTCCGAGAAATAAAGCAGAACAATGTTCAGTGAAGGTGCTCTCGGCCTGGAGGGAAATTGTCAATCAGAATATTGTAAGATCATTGGATGCAGAAAAAGGCTTTCGATTCAAGGAGATTGGCCATATTTATTCAAAAGTATGGAAAATTTAACACGGGAGATAATTTTTATTTCATGGGTAAAAATTATTATATGATAAGCCAACGGCTAAAGGCAGAATCAAGCATATTTAATATCTTACTTTTATAAATATTAATTCTAAATATAGAAACACAAAGCAGAAGGCAATTAGAAGGACTGGGGAACATGAGTTATGGTTAAAAATCCGAACGGATTGATGGATAAAAATTTATTATATGCAAACAAATGCTCAATGAATGTAAGACACAACCTAATTCAATTAAAAAATTTTACAATAGATTTATATTATCGATAACTCGTCTGAATAAAAATATTTTCAAATGTTTCCCCCTCTGCGGACAAAATACAAATGTATACTCAAAATGCCACTTTATGCACATTCCTTGTCTCTTGTACAAAACTATACATTTTGGAATGATATTTTGGAATAGAAGTTTTACAAAATATTTAACACAAATTGAACCAATACAGAAACTGTTTAACTTTGGATCAATGGAAGAGAATGTAAACGAACTATATTCAAGAAGCTTTTATTAATTTCGGTCTAATAACAACAAAAAATCCTTATACTCAAATTTTGAAAAAAAACACACCTATGCCAACATTCAAAATTTGGTTTTCAAGTATGTCTGAAGACGCGACATCTTGAAGAAATGAGATTCCTCCTGCTAGGGCAAAGTAGCCTTTTCTTACAGTTTGGTCTCCATTGTATCATATTTTTACAAACATACAGTGGCTTGCAAAAGTTTTCTACCCCTGAAGGTTTCCATATTTGTCCGTTACAACACAAAATAAATGTATTTTATTGGGATTTTATGTGATAGACTAACACAAAGTGGTGCATATTTGTGAAGTGGAAGGAAAATTGATACATGGTTTCAAATTTTATTACAATAAAAAAACTGGAAAAGTGTTGGCGGTGCAAAAGTATTCAGCCCCCTGAGTCAAGTTTTTGTAGAACCGCCTTTCGCTGCAATTACAGCTGAAGATCATTTGGGGTATTGTCTCTACAAGATTTATGGGGTATTGCACAGCAATTTTCAAAGTCTTGCACACAGCAATTTAAGTCTTGCCAGAGATTCTCAATGGGATTTAGGCCTGGACTTTACTGGGCCTATCTAAAAACATGAATTTGCTTGATCTAAAACCATTTCCAGTGTAGCTCTGGCCATGTTACGTTTAGGGTCGTTGTCTTGCTGGTAGGTGAACCTATGCCCCAGTCTCAAGTCTTGTGCAGACTCACTAACAGGTTTTCTTCAAAGTTTGCCCAGTATTATTGGCTAATCCATATTCCATCTAACTATGACCAGCTTCCCTGTCCATGCTGTTGGAAAAGCATCCCCACAGCATTGATGCTGACACCCACATGTTTACGTGGGATGGTGGTCAGGGTGATGTGCAGTGTTATTTTTCCGCCACAAATAGCGTTTTTGCTTTTTGGCCAAAAACTTTCTATTTGGTCTCATCAGACTGAGCCCTTCTACCACAGTTTTGCTGTGTTCCCCCACTTGGGTTTGGCATTAACTGCAAACGGGACTTATTATGGCTTGGTTTAACACTGGCTTTCTTCTTGCCACTCTTCCATGAAGGCCCGATTTGTGCGAGTGCACGACTAATAGTTGTCTGTGGACAGATTCGCCCACCTGAGCTGTGGTCTCTGATGCCTCTCAGATTTACCAGGGCCTCTTGGCTGCTTCTTGATCAATGCTGTCTGCCCGGCCTGTCCGTTTAGGGAATGGCCATGTCTTGGTAGGTTTGGCAGTCTGTGCCGTTACTCTTTCCACTTTTCGGATGGATGGTATTGAACAGTGACTCCGTTGAGATGTTCAAAGCTTGGGATATTTTTTTATAACCTAAACCCTGCTTTATAGGTCTCTAAACTTATCCCTGATCTGGTCTGGTGTAGTTCTTGGGCTTCATGTGCTGTTGTTCACTAGTGTTCTTAACAAACCTTGAGGCCTTCACAGAAACAGCTGTATTTATACTGAGATTAGAATACACACAAGTGGACTCTATTTATAATTAGGTATCTGAAGGCATTTTGGTTGCACTGGATTTTATTTAGGGTATCAGAGTAAAGGGGGCTGAATACTTTTGCCACCCACAATTTTCAGTTTTTTATTTGTAAAAAAAATGTGAAAACCATGTATCATTTCTTCACTTCCAATTATGCGCCACTTTGTGTTGGTATATCACATTAAAATCCCAATATAAAATACATTTTATTGTGGTTGTAAAGTGACAAAATGTGAAAGTTCAAGGGGTATGACAATTTTACACGCCACTGTTGGTGAACATCACATAAACTTAGAATTGAATGCTTTAGAACGGATGCGGATGGGCAAAAAGTAAAAAGAAAAATGAGATATGTAGATACTCAACTTATCTTTCTTTTTCTTTTCTTCTCCCTTTTCTTTCCATCTGTTTTACTCCTATCTTTTCCCTTTATTTCTTTGCTTCTGTTTCTACTCGCTTGATATCGTATTCCAACACTCTTCTTTCTGTTTGATCTCTCACTGTTCTTTTAGTTATTAAATCAAATGTGTGAAGTTGTGTCAAGAATGCTAATATGTATGGTAAAAACAAACGGGTATTAGGTACTCAAGTTACCACACGTTTGTATTACTTCGACCAAAAAATAAACAAACAAAAAAGAAGATTATGTAAAGATGTAATCGGTACCAGAATCGACAGGCAGTGACTAGTGAGGTAGCGCAAGTTCAGAGTAGCTTGGACCGACAGCTATTTACAATATATATTAATGATTTAGATGAAGGGATTACAAGTAACATGAGCAAATTTGCTGGTGACAACAAAGCGCTGTGCGTGTGGGCTGTGTGAACTGTGAGGAGGTGTATGAGATGCAGGGTCAAGTGGTGACTTGGACAGGTTGGGTGTGTGTGGCAGATGCATGACAGATGCAGTTTAATGTGGATAGATGTAAGGTTATACACTATTGTAGCAAAAACAGGAAGGAAGATTATATTAATTGTGTCAGTAGGAAAAGTGGAAGTTAACGGATTGGTCGTCACTTGTTCATCAGTCAAGTGAATGTAAGGATGCAGGTTTCAGCAGCAGTGACGAAAGCGAACGATGGCATGTTGGCCGTTATATCAAGGAGGTGTGTGTAGGAGCAAAGATGGTCCTTTGCGTTGTACAGGCCTTATGGACACCACACCTGTGAGAATTGTGTGTAGTTTTCATCTCCAAATTTGAGGTTAAGGACATTCTTGCTATTGAGGTGAGTTGCAGCGTAGGATTCACAGGGTTATTCATCAAATTGGCGTGGCGGGACTGTCATTAGCTGAGAAGAATAGAAGCAACTGGGCTTGTATACTATGGAATTAGACGTAGGATGAGAGGGTGATCTTTTTGAAACATACAAGACACGTGGAGGCAGAACATGTTCCAATGATGGAGGGAGTCCAGTACAGGGGGGCCTCAGTTTAAGAATAAGGGTAAGCCATTAGAACGGAGTGGATGGAATGATTTTTTCTCACAGTGTGTTTGTAGTTGTGGATTTCTCTGCGTCAGAGGGTGGTGGAGTGGTTATCTAGAACCATTCAAGAGAGATGCTAATA
Source organism: Okamejei kenojei (assembly GCA_035221665.1). Lineage (NCBI taxonomy): Eukaryota > Metazoa > Chordata > Chondrichthyes > Rajiformes > Rajidae > Okamejei > Okamejei kenojei. The sequence goes on along the minus strand of CM069134.1, from coordinate 53,101,310 downwards.
TAGGGCTCTTGAAGTTATGTGAGACAGGGGATATGGGGAGGAAGGCGGAATGAGGGTAACTGATTGTGGTAATGATCAGCATGATCACATTGAATGGCGGTTCTGGTCTTCAAGGGCCATATGGCATTTCCTTGTAAACTTCTATTGTCTATAAAATATTCAATCGATTCATAGAGTGCTGTAACAAAATAATATCTGACAATCTCTTGTCCCACCAAAGGCACAGACACCCCAAACCACTGCCCAAGGGATCTCCATCCCTGACGTAGCATTTGGAAATATCAATGCTCTTGTCCTAGCGCGCTTCACTCCATTTACTTTGTTGAAATGAAGCGGGAGGATCCTGGTACAGGAAGATGCACGCTGCTTGGTCGAGTGAAAACAGTTGAATCTACTGAGATGGCCACTGTGAGTCGGTGATGTGGTCCATATCCAAGAACTCCCTGCCAACCGAAATGAGTATGCCACTGCTTGCCACGGACTTCCATCAGTAAGTGTGTTAAGTAATCCTGGCAAAAGAAAACTATATGTAGTGTTCCCCAACCATGAATTCATGTGTTTAATCTGTGTAGAAGGGATCTGCAGATATGGTTGAAATGAGATAGACACGAAATGCTGGAGCTTTCCTCTCTCTCCGCTCTGCTCTCAGTTTCTCCAATCAGTCTTATCTGTTCCAGGTAATTTTATCTCTGTTTGCGGCTGTTGTTACCTTCTCACAGCTAACAATGATATTATTCTACATTTTCATTCTTCTTCATTCCCTTTGTCCGTTCTCACAACTTAACCTCGTTACCTATGTAGTTCCCTCTTCATTGAAATTGAGTCTGAAGAAGGGTCTCGACCGAAACGTGACTATTCCTTGCCTCCAGTGATGATGCTGTTCTTCCAGTGAGTTACTCCAGTCGCACAACAACCATTTTGGTGTCTACCATGATGAACTGTCAGATACACTCCTGGATGGATGATGTCCAGTCTTGAGTGTTCCAAGAGTCTTTCGATCCTAGTGGTAAAATCCTTTGTACGTATTTTACGACAGCATCATGGTCAGGCTTCAAGGTCAAATCGGTTTTATTGTCAAATGTACGAATTAAAGTACAGTGAAATTCGAATTGCATGCAGCCATACCAAGTAAAAGCACACAAGACACACAACTACATAAAGGTTACATAAAACAATCCACATCACAGAGTCCCCTATCTTGTAATCCTCACTGTAGATGAGTGAAGGGCTATAAAATTATCTTATTCCTCTCAAGGGGATTCCAAAAGAATTCTAAAGCAAACTAGACTCTTAGGATAACAAATTATATATGCTATTTATGACAATCCTTGCATGTTTTAATACAGTTACCAGGGATGATGGAGCAGTCAGTATCGCTGGCAATATTGTGTTCCCTGATGATTACTAGGCATCTCAAACTCGCTATGAGCAGAAGGTTGGTGGAAACTCGCATATCCACTCAACGGCTTTGATTGTACGTGTACTCATGGTCACCGTCTCAGGTTGCCAGTTGCTTTCCGAGAGTGAAACCACGGAGAGCAACTCGCTCGACCAGAGGCTTCAGCGATGTTCCTCAGGACTTTGGCACGGGGCTTTGTGTGACGTATCTCCGTGTTCTCCTGCCAGTTGTCAGGAGCATCTTTTTGTGGCTGCTTGTAAACCTCTCCACTACTCCGTTTGTAAGGGTTCTTACCGCTTTAAGAGCTACTATCATCCTGTGTTCCAAAGATAAACAGGTGGAAGTCTTAATGACTGGCCCATAGTGTTCTGACATTCCAACATGATGAAATTCACTGAGAAGGTGGATTTATGGCACATTATTATTCCAGCTTCCTGTCAGCCTTGATCTACTGCGTTTTGCTACCATCACCAGCAACAGTGGATGTGAATCCCTCGATTGTGAAATCAAAGCTTCATTGCTTGTAAAATGGACAACTCAAAGACACGTGTGTTTGACTCCTGTTTATTGGGACTGTCACTCTAACTTATAACACCTATAATCCATAACAATGGTCACTCTCCAAACTAATGGGGGATACTGAACTAAGAGTCAGTATCCCCCACTTCACTGGATCCTCATACTTCCTGATACATTAAACGGCAATTAGTGTAGATAGGTGAGAAACATTCTTCACAATCTAAAAAATCTTGTGCATCACAAATTATTCATTCTCAGTCCGTACTCTATGTCTATTTACATTATGGACACATGCAGCTGTTCTGACTGTAATGCAATGTACCAACTTCCAGATTATACCATGCCATAGTGGGCCTAACTCAGTACACATGACATTAATAACTGATCGCGGTGGATGGTGGATTACAATAATAAATCAATACTATACAATACCTTATCAAAAGACGTGGGGTTCAAATGGACCACATCTGTTCATTATTTTATCCTTTCTCCAACCTGGCAATCTCAGAAAAAACCCCCAGAAGACTTATGGAAAAAGCCAAGTTGGTTGGAATTGTATTAGGTTTTCTTTTTGGGTTGAATGTTGACAGAAAGATCCAAGTGCTGCTTAAAATACGTTGGTAAGAAATTTGGCTATTTTACAGAAATGTCCCTACAATTACATAAGTCGTTAGATAAACGAAATGAGTAACATTTGACATGCATTAGTATTTATTAGCATCATTTTTCTGTGATGAGAATTTTTTGTTGCTGAACTCTCATTATTGCACAACACTGCAAGCCCTACAGAGGCTCATTTAGTGTCACTCTTAGCCTTGGGGTACTGACTGTGATTATTATATTGTGAGGAATTCATTTGGCAGAGAGGACAAATTCTTTCTACTACCACCCTCCATGCGAATTTTGAAATTTACGGAGCCATGGCCTCATGAAAAGTTCCCACAGTTAATTCATTTGGATTACCATGCTGTGCACTTCATGCATTCAACAGTCTCCTGGTCTACGTGAAGGATATCTGATTTAACCATATAACATATAACTCGCATATAACAATTACAGCAAGGATAACAGGCCCTTCTCGGCCCTTCAGTCCGTGTTCCGACCATTGTTTTCCCTAGTCCCGTCTTACCTGTCACTCAGGACCATACCCCTTCCATTCCCTTCACGTCCATATTCCTATCCACTTTACTTTATAAAGTTAAATCAATCCTGCCTCCACCACTTCTGCTGGTTAGGCTCATCCCACACGCCACCACCCCTTGAGTAAGAAGTTCCCCTGCGTTACCTTAAACATTTGTCACTTATTCTCTTGTCATGCCCTCTTGTGTGAAATCTTCCCTAACCTCAATGGGAAAAACGTATCCACGTCCAACTCTGTCCTTTCCCTTTCATCATGTTAAAGACTCAATCAAGTCCCCCTTCCTTCTGCGCTCCAAAGAATCATGACCTAAATTTTACATGGTGTTCAAATTCTTGGGTCTTTTTTAGGTCTTTAATTTCCTTTTGAGTGTGGTTTGTTATTTACCACAGGAATATTTCTAACTGATTTGTATCCAATATGTAATTCGTAATATACGGAATTTATTCATGTCCTTTGTTGAATTTCTGCAACATGTTAAATTAATTGTACATCTCCACTGGACACCAAACAATTTTAATTGCATCAGTAGTACATTTCAGAGAGGTGAGCATGTGTGAATGTAATGAAATCACCATTGGTAACAATTATTTACAATGAAAGTTAAGTACATCACAAGATTTACATGATACAGTGTAATTTATGTGATTTACTTACATTTCATTGTAAATGTTAAATATATTATTATTGATGGAATAAGTACTGGTAATTGCATCCTCCGCCTAATGTTTGACTTGACTGGCTTATTTGAAACTTTGAACAATTATTTTATCACTGACTGTTTTATTTTAAATGATGAATGTATTCATCATTTGCTGTAACACTTTAGGTTTTTTGCCAAGGCTACATTTATTAAATATATGTATTTGATAATTCATAGTCAAAATGGTAAAATGCCAGCAATATAAACTTTGACAGCTCTAATGTGTTACAATTTAAACCAGCTTTCTGTAGAGTGAGGTAATAATGAGAAATTGAATGTAGGAAAAATGTTCAAAGAATGGGATGAGATTATGGAGATAGAGTTAATTAAAAGAGAGGTTTTTTTAGTTAATGATGTGCTAATTGTGTGTATACAATATGTAAAACATCATTGATTATTATATAATAAAGTTCAATCTTGACATTTGTTCTGTTGTATAAGATATTATTCAAAATGTAATGTATAATTAATTGGCTAATTATATTTTGTGAGGGATATTATTTATTAATAATACCCAAAAAAAACATCTTAATCATATACAATTAATATCAATTAAAATTTTAAATAATATCTTAACCTAAAATTTTTTATTTCTTATTAACAACCCTTCATATTCATATATACTACATTCACATTTATTAATATTAAACTATATCAATGATATTAATATAAAT